>OMLP01037316.1:0-14912 GCA_900302685.1 Spondyliosoma cantharus | reverse complement strand
CGGATGGTAGGGGTAGGGATAGGAAGGGATTCAATAAGTAGTTGAATCAACCCCTCCTCCCCCTGTGGATCTTAGGACGGTGGGAAAGTTCAAATCTGCTGCTATTTTCTATCTTTTATCAGTTGGGCTTATCGGCTGGCTTTCTCGTCTGCATGCCTGACTTCAGTAGTACAGGGTCTCAGCTCAGGCTGCCTGGTAACTGCTCTCTGTATCCCTCCCTCCAAAGTCCTCCCCTCTTTTCTTCTCTTCTGCTTTTAAAACACCACCTGTTCTTTCCCCTTTTTCTACTCTACATTTTATCATTACCAGTCTGAAGACTAAGACAATATTTTTATTGGCTGTTGGTCATATAAGCTGTTAGGTGAAGCAGGTACAGGTACGTTTATACTGTGGATCATACAATCAGATTAGTGGCTGCAAATCTTGAAGAGGTCATATCATGTGTGACATTATTTGTACTTATGGCCTTGAATCAGAATTTCTTGGTCATGGGGTCGCTCAACCCCAGTCTTGCATCTCAAGTTGCTAATCAGAAAGTAAACAATGACCTGCATATGGAAGAGAAAGTGTCCTGGATATCCAATATCCAGATATGCACTGGCTAAACCTGAAGCCCCAAGCATTGGGGCTTCAGGTTCAGGTTCAAGTGGCTAAATCGTTGTCGGATGATAGTCAGTGGTTTCAGACATTGGACTAATAAGAAATAACCTTTCATCAAATTTAATCATTAAATTAATTAAATTAAATCAAATCAAATCGAATTTATAAAATCACAATCACATTGCCTCAGTGGGCTTCAAAATCTGTAAAGTGAACGATATCCTCTGTCCTTAGACCTTAGGAGGAGGAGGAGGAGGAGGAGCTTTCATTTTGATGGAACAGAAAACAAGAAACAAAAGTTTGAGAAATGAGACGTTTATCAGAAATCTTCGGCAGGACAATGTGAATTCTAATGCTATCGGTTAGAGACTCATTGAGACTGAGACCAGCCCACTGAAGAAGGTAGTAGAAGCTAGCAATCGAAGTCAAGGGACTACTAGAGCTCAACAGTGTGGTTCTGGAAGTGAAAATGCCATTCATATTCTGCATAGAGATTTTGATTATTGGCCATAAAGTTGTAACCATCCAAAGTAGACTCACCACGAGCTATGAGATTGTGAAACTATAGTATATGATACTGTAGAATCTACAAGTCTGTATGATATCAACCTTGCTTTAAGAAAAACATGTTTTATTTGTGATGTCATAGAAAAGTACTACACTACCCACAATCCTATAGTGTAACAGTGACGTCTCTGATTGGTGGAGCTCGCTGTTACATTCGCAATGGTTTATGGGATGAGTAGTTCCTTTACTCTTAAGATAATTATGTAAACAGTCTTGTACCTTTGCTTTTTTCTCCATTTTCCCCAAAAAAATGTACGCCGAATTAAATGTTTTATGGTCACGATTCATCTCGTAGCTTATTGGCTTGGTTCCAGACTTAAAACTCTTTATATAAGCATTTTATGAAACGTCAATGGAGTGAATGAATTGCAAATTCACTTCTGGAACCGGAGCCGTTAAAAAAGTGTGCGGTCACTGTTGAGCTCTATTAAAGGTTAAGTCAAACAAGTAAGTTGAAATTAATTGGGAGCCAATGGAGTGAGGCTAGACTTTGTGTAATATGATCACATTTCTTGTTCTTGTTAAGACTCAAGCTGCGGCATTCTGAAAATAAGGCATTGCAGAAAGATTTTTGACAATGAACTTTGAGAAATAACACAGTTGTCAAGAGTTACTGTCACCTGACCAAAGTGGTGTCTCTATCGAGTGGGGCCAATGATCAAGATCTTGTCTATTTTTGTACACAGTCTCCATGTAATGAGTGGACTCTATGCACTGCACATTGGAGTGAGGGATGAGCAACATGATAAATACTGTATACCAGTCAATTGGCAAATAACATGTATTTGATGTTGAATATTGGCCTATGAAAGTTATACAGATGTACTTTTTTCAGTTTCAGATAAAGTTTTACTATTTCATTCGCCACTATACCACTGAATCATCTCATATATTTTTTGCATACTGTGCAGAGTGTAGAAACCTGGTGATGTGTTGGATCAAGTCTTTCCTCTGGTATTTTATTTCACAACCGTTTCTTCTCTGGCAGCACTTCAGACGCACTCAGCCCAACAGACTGTCTTTCATGTTCCTCAAGGACGCCTCACTCCCACATACATCACAGAGGAACAGCAGTCTACAGTTTGAATACAGTGAAAATGAGTGGTGTGTTCCTCTGAAAATCTAATGAAAAGTGAACATGTGTGTATTATGATAAGAACAGAAGGGAATGACTCATACTCTTTAAAGGAAAACTAACAACTTTCATGTCTGGGGCTTTTAATTTTCCATTTCTCATGTAATGTTATACCAAATGTATGCAGTGTGATTGGTCAAATGCAGTGTAATTATATCTTGTCATTTGTGAAACATAAAATGTAAAGGTAGCTTCAGGAGAGCTTTTGGCAAGACCATGCTGGAAAAATCTCTAGGATGGCAGACAGAACTAAGACCCTGTCAGATCTCTCTCTGTTTAAAAGCATTATATAAAGAAAGAAAGAAATGAATAAAGGTATCTAAAGCATTAAGTCTTGAGAAGACTAATACAAACCAGGGATGCTGTGGTTCGTGGTTGCTGCTCTATCCTTACCCAGGGCATTATTCAGATTTTTTTTTTTTTTATGGAACACAAACAACCCTCAAACAATAACACTACTACTACAAAAGATCACAATCCCCCTGTATTAGTACCAGGAATGAGGTACTGATGGCTGTTTTTTATACGAACCAACTGCATGCAAAACTACACATAGGTTACACGGTATACAGTCTCTATGCCTGACTCTAACTGTTAACAAATCACAGCAGAGTACAGAGGAGGATGTCCCTCCCCTGTCCCTCCGGCCCATCTGTTCTAGCCTCAACCTAGAATGGTTTTCATCGTACATTCCCAGCAAGGAATTGTCTGCAAACCTCAATTTTTGTATTGAGTACTTCATACAATTAATAGGTCTCATTTGTCAGATTATTTCAAAGCATGTATTCTAAGAGAACAAAATGCTATATAAAAGCCAAATTATGTTTGAAGTTTGTGTTTTACTTGGGGCTTGCGATTAATCACATGATTGTCCATAGGTAACTCGCGATTAATTGCACATTTTTTTTTAATCTGTTCTAAACATACCTTAGATATATTTTAATATATTTTTTTAAAGTTTTTAATATTCTTGTCAACATTGGAGTGGACAAATCTGCTTGCTTTACGCAAATGTATGTTCATTCTTATGCAACAATCCAAAACAATGACAGGGACTGTCCAGAAAATTCTCCAGAATAACCTCAAAGGTATTGTGTGCTCAAAAATATATTGAAAGCATAACATGACACCTCAAGCCCAACAAGTAACAGCAGATGGGCATATTGACCTGAATGGAACATTCCTTAGTAATACTAACACAATGTAGTGTCCAACTGTACACTTGTAAAGGTTAACTAGACAATGTCATCAGCCTGCAAGCTGTAGCCAAAGATTTAGCTGTCGCTGTTGAAAGTTTGTCCAGGTGTCTCTGTATCCACTTTGGTCTGCCTTTGGCGGTGGGGAGGAGTGATCTCTGCATCAGCTGTGTGTTTGGCCAGCAAGTGGTATTTGAGACTGGACGTACTCCAGTGGTAACTCAGTTCACATTGACAGTAAATGCAAATACCTTTGCTCTTGTAGAGAGAACCATCTGGCAGGGCCTTCAAGCTCAACTTGCCTTCAAACAATACATTTCTTTATCCATTTCTGCTCAAGGAGTTTTGTTTCTGCTGCCATCCACAACGTAACTGCTGTATTACTGCCTGATTTCACTAACTACGGAGTGGAGGGTCATAACGTTAATCCGGATAAAAAAAAAAAATGAAGGCGTTAAGAGGAATTCGCAGTAATGTGTTATTATCACGTTAACTTGGCAGCCCTAGTTTTACTACAAATGATAAATGAACATTTGAAGAGTCAGAACTGGTCTTTGTTTTTTGTGGGTCATAGTGATGTTAGTTAGATGGCTAGAGCTTTAAAGTATTA
Organism: Spondyliosoma cantharus; assembly: GCA_900302685.1. Lineage (NCBI taxonomy): Eukaryota > Metazoa > Chordata > Actinopteri > Spariformes > Sparidae > Spondyliosoma > Spondyliosoma cantharus. The sequence goes on along the minus strand of OMLP01037316.1, from coordinate 10,804 downwards.
AGTCATTCATCTTTTCTCACTAAATCTTAGCCTTTTCAACCCTCAAATAAACATAAACCACACATTTTTTCATCGGTTATCGATTTAAGCAGCCAGACTAATATGCAGTATTTGACAATATTTAGGGATGCACTGATCCAGTGCACTGGATTGGTATTAAACTTGAGAAGTGGATCAAGTATTGGCCATGAAGTGACTGATCCGTATTACATGCAGTAGAGTTATTCAGTGTTTCCAGTCAGTTACATTCAGTCAGTCACTATGGACTGCCAGTACAGAAACAACAATTGCATGTTTAAGGTTATTTAGAAACAGTGACTGTATGACAGTGGTTGTCCTGCAGATGTCAAAAGAAGAAAAAGATGATTATTGGTAAATGGATTTTTAGGTTTCGTTACCTGGCCTTACAATACACAATTATCTTTTAATTTCAAGTAAAACACACTAGCATATTGTAATTTATTGTGTAAATACTTGTTAGCACTCCACATGTGTTAATCCACCACTGAAAATAGTCTCACAAATGTCCCTCTGAGCGACCAAATGTTATAGAAAGTTACTGAGCCTTTTGAGAAAACTACTCTTGTGAATTGTGTCTTCAGTAGCCAGGGGGCTTAGCTGAGAGTCACAGACAGGGTGGGGAATCAGAAAGTATATAGATAGACTACCGCTTTATTTCGGTTTTTGACAATAAGAATGTAGAAAACAAACAATGAGTTGTGGTAACATTTCAGCAGTAGTTCCAATAGATCACATTGTTTTTTGCTGCTAAATGATAAGAACCTCTTTCACCAGTTCAGAACACTTTGACAAAAGTATGTGTGTCTAGTCCACTGTATGTGTTAGTGTGTACAGTCTTCATCGGGCATATTGGGCAGCAGCTGCAACATGGTGGAGCTGCTATCAGGTCTAAAGCAACATGGTGTTCCAACATGGAAAGCAGCAGCAGGGAGATTTATTTCAGTGGACGGGCTGCTGAATAGTCCTCCTGAGAGGCACTGGACTATCAGATAGGCCTGCTGTGAGGAGGCTGCTGATCCTCTCCTCCAGGGCTAGTTTTTCTCTCTGGGGGGCATGAAGGATACCTCGCCACTGGACCATCCATCATGGCCAGTGCTGATGCAAGGCACTGTGGCGCTAAAGTGGCGGTATCACTATCTGTCTACCTGCCCTCCTCGTGCCCTAGAAGCAAGTATCTCCTTAGAGGAAGAAGAGGGAAACTAATTGTTACCCCTGCATGGTGTCAAGTCTCTCTCTTTCTGTTTCGATTACATTCTAGCCCTCCATCTGCTGGCCAGCTCCATCACTGTCTGTCTCTCCTTCTCTGTCTCTATGTCTCTCTACCAAGGTTCTGCTAGTGTCCCACCCCGCCGTCTCCCCAGGACCTTTATCAGGGAGACGGCGCTGCTCATTAAGGAGTTAATTTTCTCACTCCTATCTCTGATTAGTATAGTCAACCTAAAGCACTGTGAATTCTTTAAATTTTCTTTCTTATTATCAAAAAGGGAGAGGGAAGAAGAAAAGATGGAAATGGGGGATATTTAATCTGCTAAGCAGTCTTCCTGGGGAACTAGATTTCTGTCTCTCCCTCTTTTTTTTCTCTTCCCAGCAATGTAAAGAAATCTCAGTAAAAGCTGGCCCAGCTCAGTAATTCAGTTTTTAAAGCATGAGGATGGAGGGAAGGCGAAGGAGGGGTGGTGGAGGAGGGGTGAGGGGGTGGCAGTGGTGGTGGTGGTGGTGGCAGGAGAGGGAGGGAAGAGAGAAGGAGAGAAAAAAAACGACTTGATGAAATTCCGCTATCAGCTCCGAACCAATATGCAAAATATCTCGCTGGAAATCAAATAGCTATTATGTTTTCATTTCCACGTCGGCGTATTTGCTTAATGAAGAGGAGACAGATCAGACCGGCAGAGAGAGTCTGCAGGAGCCGATAACCGCCAACGGCTCCCAGCTATCCGCACAGAGTGACGCTCCCAGTCACTATGCTTTTTCAGAGAAAAAAAAAGAAAAGGGGATGGAAGGGAGGGAGAGAAAGAGGGAGAGGGAGAGAAGGTGATGGAGTATAAGGGATAGAGAGAGAGCATGAGTGATATTGAAAGGGGACGGAGAAGAAGAAAGAGAGGTGGTGGTGGTGTGGGAGGGGGATAAGAGGGGGTGAGGAATGGAGAGATAATGATAGAAAGAGAGGAAGAAGCAAGAATATAAAGGAGAGACTGCAGGTTGGAATGGAAGAGATGAAGGATGAAAGAAAGACTGAGAGAATTTATTTTTTTGTTGTACAGAGCTGAGAAAAAGAGTCCTAAAGGTATAAAAATGACTTTAAAGGTCTTTACTAAGTTCAGTTAAAGAATGACTTTTAAAGGTCTTAGACATGTTGCAGTTTTTCACTATGTAATGTTCGAAACGTCTAAGTTGATTCATGCTGTTAAAACACCCTGGACTGTTCTACATGTTTACGCTGTGTTCATGCATCTTCGGCCCTTGCTGTTTGGAGTCCTGCTGCGTTCAGGTGCATCAGCTCAGACCTTTATCATTGCAGGGTAATTAGGCATTATCATTAGCCTTGCATTATATTTTTACTGGTGCCTGTGATAGTTGTGTTTTACCTATTTCCTTTTATTTCTCCATATTTCTTTCATCAATTCAACCTTTTCTTCACACTGTCATGTTCTATGTCTTGCAGCCATGGCAGTAAACCATGGCCACGAATTGCAATCTTTCTCTGATGCATAAAAAATATCTGGGCCCTTCTTTGTGCCATTGCCATCATCACATTAAAACACTTTTTTATTATTTATCAGGTGACTGCTAGTTGAATTTGATATTTGTTGATATTCAAATGATAATGTAACCCAAAGATATTCAGCGTACTGTCATAGAGGTGGAACGAAACCAGAATCTGTTAACATTTAAGCAGCTGGAATCAAAGAATTTTTTACTTTTTCTGTTAAAGAATTAGTTAAACCAGATTCATCAAATATCAAAATACTTTGGGAATAATTTTAACAATAACTTAATTGTGGCTGTAATAATATCATATGTAATAGGTCTGCAATTATTGATTACTTTATTGTCAATCCTTAATTAATCCATAAAATGTGAGATAATGGTGTAAAATGCCCTCTGCAATTTCTGAGTGCACAAAGGGACAAAAACTTAAAGGTATGAGCTGACCATCACAAGCTATAAGAAAAAGAAAAGCAGTCCTTCTTACTGAGGGACCGGAACAAGGATTGATTTGGCTTGGTTTAAAAGTGACTTAAATTATTAAGTAATTATCAAAATAGTTGCTGATTTGATTGATTGGCTACGTGTGTTACCTCTAATATGAAACCCAAGTATAGTGCAATGCAAAGTGAAAATAAATGTTTCATAACTTTTATCTCTTTTTATTTCAACCAGGACAGTTTTAGGTTTCCACATCTTTCTCTAACACACAGTTGTAAGGTAGTAGTTTAGGGTTGCAGTAGTAATGGAAACAAACTTGACTGCTATCACACAGTTCTCTACAGGAGAAACGACCACCAGGCCCAGCTGCTCTGGGCATTGTTTGTCACTTTTATTTTGAAAATCTACTGCAGGTCAACATTTCTGTATTATTGTGCTTGAACTATTGGTTGATTAATTGGATAGCAGATTAATTGAAGATGTGTGTTACGGCTCCTGCCGTCATTTTCTGTAGTGTGTGTTTTTCTTTCATCCAGAGTGAGCGCTCCTGTCCTCTCCGAAGATCGTGTGTACCTATTATCGTAATAAACTGTATTTTCTCTTTACTTACAACGTGTTTGGGTGTCGGTTATTTATCTTGGGTTCGGCCCCCCAGATCGAGTGTAACAGTGTACAAAGAACAGTTTTGATCATCGATTAATTATTCAGGTAATTTATTGAAAAAACTTTTCTCTTTTTACTATCATACACATATCATTATTAAATGGTAAATGTATAGTAAATTAAACTTTAGTTAATAGTTAATTCACTGTTGACAGACCATTAGATGCTTCATTTATCAAGGTGTTATTTATTAAGAAAAGTTGAAAAACTGATGTTTATAAACCTCTACAATTTGTCATTAAATGGTTTATAAAGCATTTACTTGTTTGTCAACGGTGACTTATCTAGTTTAATTAACTATACATTTACCATTTATTAATGATGGTTCTTATATTTGTTACCACAAATGATTTAGTGATAAATCAAGAAAATGTACATAATGAAAATGGTTAGTTACAGTGTGTGCTTCTGTGATATTAAGAATAATAAATAGATCTGTGTAGAGCTAGTCAATCAGGGATTTAAAACAAAAGATGCCTCAGTTAATTCTGACAGTTACTCCTTGTTGTTGCAGAGTTTCTACCTCTACAAGAGTAGAAACAGTAGAAGCATACTGTATGTCCATTTGACATTTGATTTCATGACCAACCACAGCACCATTTTGAAACTCCTGTTCTGATTTGATTCACATTGCAGGTTTCACTGAGACAAATTAGTTTTGTACAGAACTGACAGAGGTTGATCAACCTGCAGGCCTTAAAAGCTGAGCCTTACCCTCACATAGACAACCATTACATTTCACCTGTCACGCCCCACTGCAATCTGGGAACTTTATCATCATCACATTAGATGTGAAGATGTGTGGAACAGTTAATAAGTCTCAGGGATTTCAGATCTGTCGAAAAAATCCATTGCTTTGCTTGAGTTTGTCATCCCCAGAGTAATCAATGTGTGGTCCAGATCCTAAAGGCTGAGGAGAAAAAGCTGATTTTTATTGAAGCTGAATATAATGGATCAATATCATGGGCTGTGTGGATGGTTCTTATTGTGTGAGGGTTGATGGTAGGGAACGGTGGCCAAGAGGCTGTGATAAGAGCCAATGCAGCACTGACGAAATGTTTAAAGTGCAATGTTGATTTAAAAGTATTTCCTCGGCGGTGGGTAGTTCTCCTCACTCTGATCAATAAGTGGTCCCTCTCCAATGCATGACTCTGTGTCAGGTACCTTAGTTTCTCTTGAGAGCTCGCACATCCTCTTCTCCTTCCCATTCACTCCTCCTTTCTTTCTCTAAATATCCTCTTTTAATGCTTCTCTTCACAAGTCTGTGATTTTCTGATACAAGTGCCCCCCCCCTCCTTTCAGGTCTAATATATTTTTTGTGCGGCTGGTTATTAGCGTGAGAGCGGCAAGGCTTGCGTCTGTTTAATCAGGCTTGTTGAGCATGCAGGTTTGATGTGTGTTGTCTCTGTGTTTAATCAGCGAGCTGCTCGCTGCAGGTTTGATGTGGACGGAGAGTTAATAAAGCAGTATCTTTGGTGCCTTCATCAGCTGCAGCACTTTGTTCTTCCTCTCCTCGCGCCTCTGAGACAGACAGCTGTGGTCTGGATGCTGGAGCTCAAGTGGACCTGTACTGCCACATCTGTCTCGCCTCATCTGGGTGCTGGGAGTTTTCATGGACATGAACTTGAATGAATTTTATTTCAAGGCCAGCCATCTATCATCTATATGTGAAGGTTTTCACAATATCAGAATTTTAAACGTGTATGTACAATACAAGTCTAAAATAACGATGCTGGTTCTATAGCAAATAACACAATAACACACAAAATGATGTTTTTTTTTTTACTTTAATGAACTACTTGCATACAGTGCTGGTACAGAATAAGTTACTTAAAACATGCCAACACATTTGTGATAATATCTGTTCTCTGTCTATAAATAACTCCATAAAGGTTTGTGTATCATAGAGAAAATCCATCACCAACATCCGTCTCTCCCCTAAATGAACCATTTCCTGAATTTAATCTCTCAGTATTTTAAGTGTTATTTGACCGTGAAGTAAGTCGTGAAGTTTAGAAATTAAAGTAAATGTAAGCTTTAGGCTTTTTTCATGGACAAGATACTCCTTTAGTTCATAACCTAGAAAGTTCAGTGGTGCTGTTGGATAAGTCTCAACTTAATTGATGTCCCTCCTACAGAGATACACATGCGGGCTATGCCTTTTTATTATTGCTCCATCTCTTCAATAAGTTCAGTTCAATTTTCCTGTGGATATCACGCTGTAACAATTAATAAGGCTTTAACTTTTAAAATGGTAAATGAAGTAGAATGTGCTGCACTTATCACATGGGCCCCACTATCCTTTCTGCCAACTATCCGCGAAAGGAAGAGAAGTGGAAAGAGAGAATATTTCTCCTTGGATGAAAGAGGGGAGAAAGTGGAGCTGAAACTTTTCCGCACCATTTGATGTCTGAAAGCAGTGATGCAGCGATTGATTCATTAAACCAGAGCGGTAATGAGGAAAGAAATCATAATTCAAACTTACATTTTAAACAGGAAATATAATTGGAATTTTATACAGAGAAGTCCCTTTGTACAATTATGATTAAAGGAAAATTAATTGTATGAAAATGTCCTTATAGATACAGAAAATTAGATCTAGCAAAGCTCAGGCGAAATCATTCTTAAAATATTGTGTACAGGATCGATCGTTTCCTTCTCCTCTGCTCTTTTTTTTGTTAAGGTCCAAATCTAGCTGTGTTAATTTTATCTGAAATTAGAGTGAACCATGCAGGCGTGGAAGTTGAAATTAGCCTAAAGATGTTTCATTTACAAAGACAGAAACACTTTGTCAGCCGACAATTGTTTCCCAGCATTATCTCTGCCTGCTTTTAATTGCTTTGGAAGCGAAATTAACAGAATTAGAAAAATTGCCTCTCCCTTTTTCTACAAGCTTCTTTATTATGGGTATTGTTGTGTGCTTTGTATAGATTATAGACTCCTTTTGTTCCAGTATTGTAAATATATACGCCCCCAGTCACGGCTTTAGCTCCGAAACAATCCCTTGGTTCGTTCAACACAACCTAATGAAAATTAATTTACAACCTGTCTGGATTGGGGGTGAAAGGCGGGAAAAAAACCTGGTTTGCTCTCAGTATCAATTTCACTCTGATTTAGTTATTTAAAAACAATGTGCCCACCCTCCATGACTTTCCAATGCATCATTATTATGTATGTGAGTTGTTTTCTCCCTCGGCGGTCTGTGCCATATTAACCATTTCTGCTTCACTCGAGCACTAATCCTCTTAAAAGAAATGGTAGCCTGAATTAATAATTCTATCATGCTATTCTCCCAAGAGCTGAGAATGAAGGGTGTCATCCGATTTAGATGAATGTAATAGAAAGTGCCTTGTATAATCAGCAACCCATGAAACACTTATAACTATAACTCATTCTTTAGATACAGAAAACAGCCAGTAAATATGACAGTGTATTCCAAGATTCAGAGCTCTTTATGTGCCATTAAAGCAGCCTGCTGTATTCATCTTATAGGAGTATTATTAATGAAGCAATTTAAAAAGTCACATTAAAGCCATATTAACTGACTCCATTTTTTGGGGATGTAATCTTCAAACAGGCTAAAATAGATCAAAAGTACTGTATAATTACTATGGTCAGCAGGGATTACGAAACTGTAATTGATACAGATCAGCCCTACACTAATCACTCTTTTAGCTACAATTTTAGGTATACTGTAATTTGGCTTTAAGGTCCCCCTTGGCTTCGTGCTATTAATCTTCTGGATTAGACCGTTCAGCGTGTCCAATTCTTGAAACCTTTTTTTGAATGAGTCCAGTTAAAAAAATGGATCAGAGTGTTTAGGGTATTTTTCCTCTCTTCTACAGTGCATACAATCATAAGTAGCTTGTTTAACAATCTCACTTCCTTTTATTTTTCACCTCCTATGTACCACTCTGGTTAGACTTAAGGCCCACAGGAATATGATTAAACTCAAATCCGTCTCCTTCCGCAGACCTGAAGTCTAGTATTCTGCGATGGTGACAGGGACTTCTGTAATTTATGGAGGCTGATTTTTTAGGCAGTATTCATGTGTGTGATGTGTCGAGACCACCTGATCAAGTTGGTTAATTTCAGTTCAGCTATTTTCTACTTTAATAAACTCTGTTTTTCTAATACTGTATATTAAATGTATTAATCAATATTAAATCATTATAAATATGAATATTCTTCATTTTCCTTTGCTCTTTATTCAGATGTCATTGGAATGTAAGTTATCCTCAGGGGAGCAGAATATAGTGGACCTAACTGATATGTACATCTCTTCCTCCTGCAGGTTCCCTTGGTGATCTCGACGGTGGTGAGGAAAACACACCAGACAACCTCAGCCTATCAGGAGAGGATGGAGGAGCCTCAGACCCAGATGATTCAGCAGAAGGTGACAGCTCCAGCCCCCTGCCATACACACCACTGTACAATGAAGGTGAGAAGAGGAAGAACGCCAAAATTACTATTTAGATTTAGATTCCTAGAGTCAGAAATATAACTCCAGCAGAAAATGTGAATTGGAATCAATTGGAAAAAGAATCCAAATAAGGAATTGAGGGGCAGTTATAGGCCTCCTGTCTGTTCCTGAAGGTTGATGTTTTGATATATTTGATATATATCTTTTCCTGTAGATGTGTTTTGCATGGTCTGAAATTAAGACCCGCCAAAACACAAATGCAAGTAGATTTTTGTTTGGCAAGTAGATCTTAAAAGGCTTTATCTTTGCCCATGCATTGGCCTTGTTTAGTGTCATTATTTTCAGCACAACCTTACATGTGTGACTGTTATTTTTTCATTTTGACACACTGTATTAACACAATGGACCTAAAATCACAAAAAACATAAAATCCGAGCCGGAAAAAGTTAGATTTTTTACTGTGAAAACCACAAATATGTTTAACGAACCATTTGTATTAATTATAATGCAAATATAAATTGTTGTTTGCTAAAGTTGTGAAATTTACAAGTTATATGTAACTATTTACATTTAAATGCAGGCAATGCCTCAGGCTCAGGTCCTTCCAGCTGCACTGCCTGCTCCACATTCAGCAGTCTCCTCGACTACACTACACACTAAACACATTAATCCAAACACTACATAACACACGTTTTTACCGTCTCTTCCTGCGCCAAACGCGCAGCAAACGTGATGGCCATGTTCGCGAAAAAGTGTGGCGGACATCATTTATCGTAAATCCGGTTTTGGATGCACCGGCACGTCCGTCGACTCAGGAGGTGGGGCGTCCTCTCGTATCCGGATCTCCTCAGACCGGAACAGACTCTGTCCGGACTCGTTCAGTCTCAGTAATCCACAACAGTCAGTTTAGATGCACAGAATGGAACCGAACCGCCAGCAAAATCCCGGTCCAGCTCGTGGCACTGCAGGTATACAGTGGGTACGGAAAGTATTCAGACCCCCTTAAATTTTTTACTCTTTGTTAAATTGCAGCCATGTGCTAAAATCATTTAAGTTCATTTTTTTCCTCATTAATGTACACACAGCACCCCATATTGACAGAAAAACACAGAATTGTAGACATTTTTACAGATTTATTAAAAAAGAAAAACTGAAATATCACATGGACATAAGTATTCAGACCCTTTGCTCAGTATTGAGTGGAAGCACCCTTTTGAGCTAATACAGCCGTGAGTCTTCTTGGGAATGATGCAACTAGTTTTTCACACCTGGATTTGGGGATCCTCTGCCATTCCTCCTTGCAGATCCTCTCCAGTTCTGTCAGGTTGGATGGTGAACGTTGGTGGACAGCCATTTTGAGGTCTCTCCAGAGATGCTCAATTGGGTTCAAGTCAGGGCTCTGGCTGGGCCATTCAAGAACAGTCAGAGTTGTTCCGAAGCCACTCCTTCGTCATTTTAGCTGTGTGCTTAGGGTCATTGTCTTGTTGGAAGGTGAACCGTCGGCCCAGTCTGAGGTCCATAGCACTCTGGAAAAGTTTTCGTCCAGGATATCTCTGTACTTGGCCGCATTCATCTTTCCTTCAATTGCAACCAGTCGTCCTGTCCCTGCAGCTGCAAAACACCCCCACAGCATGATGCTCCCACCACCACACTTGACTGTAGGGATGGTGTTGGGCAGGTGATGAGCGGTGCCTGGTTTTCTCCACACATACCGCTTAGAATTAAGGCCAAAAAGTTCATCTTTGTCTCATCAGACCAGGAATCTTATTTATCATAGTCTGGGAGTCCTTCATGTGTTGGCAAATTCTATGCGGCTTTCATGTGTCTTACTCTGAGGAGAGGCTTCCGTCGGGCCACTCTGCCATAAAGCCCTGACTGGTGGAGGGCTGCAGTGATGGTTGACTTTCTTGAACTTTCTCCCATCTCCTCACTGATCTCTGGAGTTCAGCCACTGTGATCTTTGGGTTCTTCTTTACCTCTCTCACCAAGGCTCTTCTCCCCCGATTGCTCAGTTTGGTTGGACGGCCAGCTCTTGGAAGAGTTCTTGTCATCCCATACGTCTTCCATTTAAGGATTATGGAGGCCACTGTGCTCTTGGAACTTTAAGTGCAGCAGAATTTTTGTATCCATGGCCAGATCTGTGCCTTGCCACAATTCTGTCTCTGAGCTCTTCAGGCAGTTCCTTCGACCTCATGATTCTCATCTGCTCTGACATGCACTGTGAGCTGTAAGGTCTTATATAGACAGGTGTGTGGCTTCCTTATCAAGTCCAATCATTAGAATTAAACACAGCGGACTCCAATGAAGGTGTAGAACCATCTCATGGATGATCAGAAGAAATGGACAGTACCTGAGGTAAATATACAAGTGTCACAGCAAAGGGTCTGAATACTTATGTCCATGTGATATTTCAGTTTTCTTTTTTAATAAATCTGTAAAAATGTCTACAATTCTGTGTTTTTCTGTCAATATGGGGTGCTGTGTGTACATTAAAAGGAAAAAAAAATGAACTTAAATGATTTTAGCACATGGCTGCAATTTAACAAAGAG
>OMLP01037315.1:0-12007 GCA_900302685.1 Spondyliosoma cantharus | reverse complement strand
CCTTCTTATTTATGTGCATACTTTCAAAGAACCAGAAGCCAATATGCCTTGCATTCCTGGGACGTTTTAAAACTGTCTGTTCCTCGTGTCCGCACTGAGCTCGGAAAAAGAGCGTTCAGTTTTGCTGCTCCTTCTACTTGGAACTTTCTCCAAAATGACTTGAAAATGGCCGACCTCATTTCACTTGAAGCCTTTGGCTCGATCTTAAAGGACAAAAAACGCGAGTCAATCGGACAATGCCTGTGTTTCTGAATTGTAATCTGTCATCACGACTGCACTTTATCTGTAAACTGATCTGTTCATTGCAATTGTTGTTTTTGACTTACTGTCTGTAAACTGTCTCTTCATCATGTACTATTTAATATGACGTGTGCTGCTGCCCTCTTGGCCAGGTCACCCTTGTGAAAGAGATCTTGATCTCAATGGGTTAATTACCTGGTTAAATAAAGGTTAAAAAAAATAAAAAATAAATATTGAGGTTCTGGTTGTTTGTATCCAACAGGAAGTTCCTGATGTGTGTTTGTGACGTTCCTGAACCAGAGGACAGATTCAACATGGACGAGTACTCTGAGCTGCTCATCGTCAACAAACCTGTTGTCTACATCTCCGTCAGCGAGCTGCTCAACACGCACAAGGTCTGTACAGAGAGTCAGGACCAGGACCAAGACCAAGATCTGGACCACGTCCTGGATAAAAAGGACACATCATGACTGAGGCTGCATTCTCAATGCGTGTGTGTGTGTGTGTGTGTGTGTAGTTGTTGTTGGAGCAGCAGGAGGTTTTGTGTCCGGACCCATCTGATCCTCTGAGGCTGCTGCTGAAGGACCTGGGCTCAGTGCCCACCCTGCAGGAGCTCATCGGTACCACAGCTACTACGGCTCCATCAAACTTCTACAGACGACATGAAGTGAACCGTGATGTAACGCCTGTGCTTTCTACCCTTCAGGAGAGTCTTCTTCAGCAGATCCAGGATCCGAGTCCAGTAGGATGGAAGTGTCTCTGACTCTCACCAACAAGTTCGACATCTTCGATGAGTCTGATGACAAGCCAGACACCAGAGGACTGCTGCTCAGGTAGCTTAGCCTGTCGGTGTGTTGGCTGCTCCTGTTCAGGAATGTTTAGTCCAGAGCTGGATGTTCTGTTCTGTTCTGTTCTGCTCAGATGGAACGGGTCAGATGACAGATTTTATTGTGTTTTCAGCACGAAGCAGCTGATCATTGATGTTATCAGGACTCAGTCAGGTGACTCTCTGAGTGACATCCTGAGAGCGTCTGCGTCACATGACCAGGTACACACACACACACACACACACACACACACACACACACACACACACACACACACACACACACACACACACACACACACACACACAGTGAACCTCAGGTAAACTTCCATCGTCTCTTCTTGTCCACAGGAAGTGTGTCATGATTGGCTGGTACAGCGGCGTGCTCGGCAGGATGCTCGTACACCTGAGAAGATGAAGAGGAACCAGTCTCTGGTCGCCAACGGCAACCTGAGCTTAGAGGAGAAGAAGAGGAAGATCCTGAGGAGTCTTCGTCGTCTGGAGGGACTGGGAGTCCTGAGACCACCTCAGGCTGAAAACCAGATCCTGCAGATGATCGCCAAGGTGACCAATCGCACACAGACGCATCTGGAACAAGAAGTGATGTCACAGTTGTGGCCATTTTTCCAGCGTTTTTTACAAGTTGAAATGATATAATGAGTCTGTGGTCACAGCCGGACTGGACTGAGTTATAAATGAATTATTAAATGGTCTAAACTCCCTCCAGGACATCCGCCAGCAGCGTCTGCACCGCCAGCGCCGGGGGGCGGAGCTTCAGAAGTTGCGTCAGACTCTCAGCAGCCTCCAGGCAAAGAGCAGCTTCCACAGTGAACAGGTGGACTACTACAGACATTACATCACTTCCTGTCTGGACAACCTGACCAGGTACACACACACACACACACACACACACACACACACACACACTGTGTCAGCTGAGGTGTTCTGTACTGAACATGTAAATAATATCTCATTAATAACTACATTCACTAAAGTCGGGTCGGATCTCGACAGTCAGTCAGCCTGAGACGCTTCTGTTGTCTAGAGCAGTGGTCCCCAACCACCAGGTCGTTTGGTACCGGGCCGCAGAGAAATAATCAATAAGTTATTTTATTTCCGTTATATTGATGATAACACTCTGAAAGTTGATTTATTTTGAGAAACAGATTCTCTTTTAATAGCATCCGTCTGTTCCTCTCGAGGCGCTTCACACCTGTTTCAGCCACGTTAGACTGCAGCAAAAGGAAGCTACAGATCAACTGTCTTCAAATTGGCTGATAAAGTGGCTGAACTGCTGCAGACTGCAAATGACGGTGGCCTTAAAGTATGTGGCCTCAGTAATTTACGGAGTAGACTCGACATAAGGAACAAACTTTGGTGGCAATTATTAGTTGTATAATTGTATTTTATTTCCGCGTAATTCAGCCCCCCCACAAAATGTCTTACATGAACCTGGTCGGTGGTCTAGAGATCAAACCTTCAGACCAACACATCAGACCGGCTGGACCGCCGTCTTTAAATGTTACAGTCAACAGAAATAAACAAGTCTGATGATGTCACATATTTCATTTTTCTAGCATGACGTCAGAGATTCAGTCTATGAGACACAACATCCAGCAGAAACGTGTCTGATTGGACTTCAGGTCGGTGTGAACGTTTCTGCCATTTGTGTTGCAGTAAATCGACCAATAAGAAGGCAGCTGAGAGCAAAGGGAAGAAGAAGCTTCCTGCTCTGAGCTACACCGCCGCCCGGCTGCAGGAGAAAGGAGTTCTGTTAGAGATCCAAGACCTGCCGGCTACCCAGTGAGAACACACTCCTAAAATGATGACATCACAATGTAACAACACAACACACTCCTGGTGTTCTACTGTAACATGATGACATCACAATGTAACAACACAACACACTCCTTGTGTTCTACTGTAACATGATGACATCACAATGTAACAGCACCTCAAAACCAAATGAAAATACGAGAACGTCAGTTTGTTTTATTTGATGAGTAATTACACGATCGATCACAGTTTTAATTTAAACAGAAAGTCAACTGAACCGATCTGTTCCAGGTTCAAGAACGTCGTCTTTGACATCATCGCCGGACCCGAGAGAGGAAGTTTCAACGTCAAAGCTCGATTTCTCGGAGTCGAGATGGAAGAGTTCCTGCTCAAATACCAGGTAAAACCCAGACTACATACTGAGCCGAACCCAGTACTGAGTCCACAAAATACAAATATTTGGGGTGTGTGTCTGTGTGTGTATGTGTGTGTGTAGGACCTGCTGCAGCTGCAGTACGAGGGCGTGGCGGTGATGAAGATGTTCGACAAGGCGAAGGTCAACGTCAACCTGCTCATATTCCTCCTCAACAAAAAGTTTTTCAAGAAATGAGCAGAGTGAAGCTCTGACTGTAAACTCTTACTCTTCTGATTTTAAAACAACTCTACACAGAACAGAGTGAAGCCTCCCGTCTCTGTGCTTTAATGTCACTACAGCAACAAGTCGTCTTACTTAACGTGTTAATCAATAATATAAGCTTCATGACTGTGATGTCATGTTATTGTATTACTACATTGAATTAACAGAGCAGAAACAAAGCAAATACTTTAAACAGAGCGAATCATCTTCTTTACTTTCCTATCTCTGTTTTTATGTCTCACAACATTATGTCCAGTTTTATCGTACAGAGCGAAGCCTCATCTTTACACACCTATCTCTGTTTTTATGTCTCACTTGTCTGTTAGTGATCGGCTGTTCTGATGCCTGATTGATAACAGATGATCAATACCTGTAAATATTTTCTGTCTGTCGATGAAGAGAAACTTTATAATGTGTCTGAGCTTCCTGTCAAACTTTAACTCAATAAATATCTGATTACATCAAATCAATATGAGGCATTATTAATATCACAGCTCCAATTGATTGGTTGGTTTATTGATTAATTGAAGCGCCTCCTGAGCTGTAGGTTGTAGGAAACATGGCAGATCAGTAACTTTGTTTACGAGGAGCACAGTCGCCCCGAACTGAACATTATAGGAGCACAATCACAAAATGTAGGGCCGCACACTGTAAATCAATTATATTGATTATATTATATATGTATATTATAATATATATTATATAATATAATAATTAAGACATTATTATATGTTGAGTTCAGTTTCACGCTGTTCTCTCTGCAGGTGGAGTTGGCCTTTTATATTTGGTAAAGTCGTTCTTCGCCGTGTTAAACTTAAATATTAATTTGCCTCCTCAGCTGATTAACTGATTAACAGCCTCCTGACTGCAGCTGACAGTGGAGCTGCACTTTCATTGGAGTACAGGTGATATTTTATCCCTCAGACTAAAGTCGTGTTCACACATGTTGCAGGTATCAACTGCAGTTCATGGAACTCGTCTCTGAGAAACCTTCACAAAAACAGTATTTTCTTACCTTTCTCGCCACACTTGTGTCTTCAGACTCAGACTCACCCTCTGAGTTAGGATTTGACTCTGACACACTACTCGGCTTATCGTGGAGAAAATAACCAGATACCAACAGATACGTGTTCGGTGCGTTACGGCCCTGATACGGTTTTGCTCTGCCGTCCGGTAACTCCCACCGGTTGCGTTTTGAGTCCGCCACAGCGCAGTACTGGCGACAACTGGCGATAATCACATGATCACTCGCGACCGCAGTTATAGGTCTGCGTTATAAAAGCAACAACTGAAGGATTAGCAGAAGAACTCGTGTATGTCTCTTTCTTAAGATTTGTGTGCTGGCATCAACACGGAGTGTTTTCTTTTGAAAAGTAACCGGATGTCATATTCTTGTGTCGGTGCTTCACTTCCTGTCTGCTCAGTGCTAAATTCAGCTGAATTGCTGCGTCGTGCTCCAGCATCCGCCAGAAACAGAAGTCCTGCGTATCTTTGATTGTTTGATTCTTCCACGTACCAGTGTAAAAAAAAAAAACACTGTCAAATTCACTGGTCGCACATGTTGTCTGGAGCCCTGGTGAGGTCCTGTATGTTTACATCACTGGAGAGGAGCTGGACAGGAAGTGATGTCAGTTTATCAAACCATTGTTTTGATTGACAGAATTTTTATGGCCATTTCATAGCTTTATTCATTGGACCGATTGAGTTATGACAGAAAACGTGATGAGGGTTAGGGTTAGCAGCTCCTCTCAGGGCCGCTGTTCTTCTTCTGTGGTTTTTGTTAACTCACTCAGCAAAAATAAAATCCTACAACAAAAATCTGTGAATTCATGAAATGAATGTAGGAATAAGGGAAGAGAGTTTGTGAATGTCTTCATCACATCAGGCTGATCTGAGACACACACACACACACACACACACACACACACACACACACACACACACCAGTTCCAGTGCTAGTTTACCATAAGCTGCAGAATCATATGATTTTTGAATGGAGTCTGGTGACACTGATGGGTTTGAGAGTTGAACATGAGACATGTTTTTATTCCACAGTTTGAGTTACAATCAGACTGAAAGAAGAAAAATAGATCACAGAGTCATCAGAGACGTTTCAATCTGCTGACAGGAAGTACAAAAATACTCTGATTTAGTTTAAACTTCAAGTATCTACGTACAACAAGGTCCATCACAAAGACCAGTCAGAACCAAACCAGTCTAAACCAGTCCAGGAGTTGAGCTCCGGTCTGCTAACCATGTATGAGTCTCACCTGCAGACTCACCTGATGAACTGTCAGCAGGTTGGAGCTCGACGGTTTTTCAAACCCTCTGACCCTCATCAGCCCAGAATCAGGACAACATTCAACAGTAAAATTCTGAAAAATCTTCAAACTTTACCTTCGTTCTGACGACAGCGTCATCGAAAAATATTTAAATCAAACTGTATCAACAAAATGAATCTCAACAAAACTTTATAAAGACAGATTCCTGTAACTTCATCTCTGTGTCCAGGGTTAACCTAGCTTAGCGCAAAGACTGGAAGCAGGAGCAAACCGTTAACCCTTCTGGAAAAAACATCCGTAGCGTTTTTCCGGTGAGCAGCAGCGACAGCTCAGGTTCAGTTTTAAAGTAGAATTTTGATGATATTTTTTTTAGAGAAACTGGAAACTTTAATTGATTGTGCTTCATGTAAACCGGTCAGTGTGTTGTGCAGATAGCACACATGAGGAGGAGAAGTTTCCTGAATCTCTACAGCGGTCGAGGTACGTGAATCATCGTCAGAAGGATTTGATGAGAAAAACTCTGAGCTGAAACAAAACATATAAACGTGAATTTTTCAGGCTGCAGCTAGCTACAGACTGCTGTTACATTAAGATACATGTTGATAGATCTTAGCACGTAGCATGTAGCTAGCAGCTAGTTTCAGTCTGTGCTGTAGAAATGTGACATTTCAGAAGCAGTTAATTTGAGAAAAAACTGATCAGCTAATTAAAAAATTCTGATTGATCATGCTAATCAATACATTCTTCAGTGTGCTGACCAATCTGAGTCCAGAATAGAAGATGCATACGCAGCTTGTTAGCTAACATTCAGTTTGACTGTTGGCACATTTGTTTTATTTTCCATCTTTAGTAACTTTATTAACTGAAACGATGATCAAGTGTCAGGAAGAGTAAACAGAGATATTGTGACTGACTGGTGCTAGCATGTTAGCACTTCGCTGTCCAGCTAACTAGCCCTGTGAGTCATCACTGTGTCATACCCTTCATTATGTGTCTATGCTAAGCTAGGCTAGCTGTGTCCTATAACTGGACGCACAGATGAATCCATGTTCACCTGAAGAGGACACAGAAAATGTGGGACTGTTCCTTTAACTGCCCTCCAGCGCCCCCTTGTGTCGAACCAGACGTTGCCGACTCTTTACAGTATTTACAGTCTTAGCAGTTTTGGTTCATATCGTCCACATGACTTCTTTGGAATTTCATAAACAAGAAAAGTACATTTGATTTAACTTCCTGTCGTACAAATGAGATCAGAACCGGTCTGCGACATGGAGATCAATACAGAAACGCATCAGAGGATCATTTACACAGAAATACCAGCTATTATATTGACTATTGTGCAGATAATTACAGTACATACAGCGCAGTAGGTAGTTTCACACATCTTCAGTCAGAACAGCAGATTATAAATGATTCAAATAATAAATATGTTGCTTCATTAACGAGGAGACGTCAGTCGTCTGATCTCAGTTCAGCTGCAGCAGAAGCTTCATGTTTTCATCCGTCGACATGAGACACGACCTCAGTGCAAATTGTGCGTCTGTAAACATCGAATGAGTTCAATTATTTCAGTTTAAAGTTTCATGAGTTTGTGATGCAGCGAAAACGATGGATGTTCAGAGGAAGCATCGGGAACCAGATGTGACCTTCAGAGAGCTGCACACCAAACACACCTCCGACTGAAGCCAGTGATGAGAAGGTTCGTTCAAACATCACAAGGAACAGAAACAAAAGTGCTGCATTTGAAACCTCATGAAGAGAAAATATCTTCATGTGAACTTTGCAGAGATGACTTCAGTTTGTCACTCTGGAGTTTTACAGTTGATTCAAACTAGAGTCAGCTGTGACGGAGACGACTGTGGACGTCCTCAGACCTCATGGTGTCTCCATGGCAACAACTCTACTTCTGTTGTTCCTGCCGGATTTTTTTGTAGATGCAGACGGTTGATTATGGACTTGGATCATTGTCGCTCACCAAAGACAAAAAAAAAAGACCATGAATTTATATTTTCATGTGTTTTGGGATCAAAATCTGAAGTTTTTCACGAGGAGTAACTCTGTTTCCATGGCAACACCTGAGAGTTTAACACACACACATGGAAACAGTCATCACATCCCATCAGGTGTCATTGAACCCATCAGCTCTGCTATGAGCCAGAGAAGTAAAACAGTAAATATTTAAAGTTTAAAGAATTTGATGTTGTTTCCACCAACTGACTTTGCTAAGAGCTGATTGAAGCAGGTGACACATAAAACCTGGTGACTTGATAAGCTGAGTCGCAGAAGACGTCGTCAGCCGGCCAGAGAGGAGCTGAGACGGTTGGTCCTCTAAAGGTTTTCGTCTCGTTATGAACGTTCAGTGATGATGAAACATGGTTAAAGCAGCACTTCTGCTTCTGTTGGGTTTCTTACATTGATGTTGATGAACTGACACAAATCTGAGAACCAGAAGTTACAGTTTATATCTGAACCGGGTTTTATAAAGTTGACACATGTTTGAACCTTCTCTCACTTTAATAAAGTTTCTGTCAGTGCAGCCCTCTATAAACATCGCTGTTCATCAGTTCTTCAGTCCAGTAAATCACCTCCCTAGAAGTCTGCAGCTACCCATCATGCCTTGCTCTGATGCCTACAGTCATCAATCCCCATTGGACTCGATTACCTTCTCGGCCAGGATCTCCTGGAAGGTGGAGAGCTGCTTCATCTGCTCCGTCTGCATCGAATGCCTCCTCATCAGCTTCTTCTTCATCTTAAAGTCGGGGCCGCGTTTCGGCGAGGCCGGGGCCACCGGGACTAGGATCTTGTGTCCAGAGTGGATGGGGGAGGTGGACTTGCCATTGGCCCGTATGTCAGGAATGGGTCTCTGGGGGTTGATGTTGAGCGGAGGCAGGAAACCGGGCCTGGTGTGGGAGATGTGGTCAAGCAGAAGGGTGCCCGAGCCCCGGCGCTCCAGGAGACCGGGGTGACGCCTCCGCATGGTGATGGGGGACACCGAGTTGGGGATATTCTCCAGAGACTCCCTGGACGAGCTGGTGACCAGGGACAGGGGGGAGGCATTGTACCTCCTCCTCTCCACAGACACCCGACCAGAGTCTGGAGACCCGGGGATGGACTCGGGACAGAGGTGGGTGTCCGACTCATAGTGCTCCATCCGAGTTAGTTTGGGATGAGCCAGGGCCCGGGCTGCGAGCGCCCCAGGTCCCCCGATGTTCTCCTGGGACTCCGGGGCCGTGTTCCTGCGATACAGGATCTGATGTTGCTGGACTTTGTCTGCCCAGGAGGAACCGGAGATGGCTGCACAGTCCTCAGAGCAGGATCGGTCAATGAGTTTCGGGGAACTGGGGTCATGGGTCTCGATGCTATGTCGCCGTGACAACAGAGGCCTAACCGACTCTGTGATGGACAGCCCGTTAATCTCAGCGATCGTTCTGTTCAGGTCACAGCCGCCCTCCTCTGCCAGACCTCCGTCTACCCGTTCCTGATGGACCCCACTCAGCACCGAGGGCGCCACCAGGCCCCAGGGCTCCGAGTTCAGCCTCTTCAAAAGCTTACGTGGCGGAGGTCTCTTTTCTCCTGGATGTCGAGCTGAAGGTAAAGGTAAAGCCGAGGTGAGCGCGAAGCTGAAGATCCCCTCCTCATCTTTGCTGTGGTCTCCTGCCGGCGAGGAGGTGCCGATCTCCACCTCAGAAGGAGACATGCAGGCTGGAGACAGTTTGTCCACGATGCCTGGCGAGGGGGGGGAGTTGAGGTACTGCTTGGTCTTCTTTGTGCCTGACGGAGATGTGTCAGTGGTGATGATGATCACCTCCTTGCCTTTGGCCTTACAGGCATCCAGCAGCACCTGCAGAGTGTCACGGTCTCCCTTGTTGATGGCGTGGACAAGGGCCGAGGAGCCGGAGTAGTCTTTCAGGCTCGGGTCGGCTCCGTTCTCCAGCAGGAGTGACACCACCTCCTTCCCTGCCAGTTCGGCACAGGCGTGCATCAGCGCTGTCCTCCCGCTCTTGTCGGGGATGTTTGGATCGGCACCTTTCTCCAGCAGGTACCGGACCATCCTCTGCCTGGTCTGTGGGTCGTCGTAGCTCGCTATGCAGGCAGCAGAGATGGGAGTCTCTCCGCGCTCGTTGCCCTCATTGATATAAGCTCCGCCCTCCAGCAGCAGGCGGGTCAGCCTCAGTTTCCCCTGGAAGACCGCTTTGAGGAGGGCATTCCCCTCGGTCTGCAGGGGGCCTCCATCTCCCATGATCCTTCACCTCACCTCAGACCTCCTGTCCACGAGAAGCTAGTTTATCGCTGACTGCCCATCCTCCACGAGAAGTCACGTGACCTGCAGGAGAGAGACACAAGAAGTCAGTCCACCTCAAGTTCTGTTTGACGTCAGCAGACTGAAGATGTGACGGGTCAACATGAGCTTCACCTGAGGACAACATGTCAACATGAACAGACGGAGGTAGTTTAATAAAACCAACCAGTGTCGGCGTTGACAGCAGACACCATGTTGGACGAAGAGAGAATTGAATCTGTGACGCCGGAGGAAGCGCTGTAGTGAAAACGAGTCTGTCCGGAGGACACTGACCCAAGAGCAGGAGGCAGGATGGATGGACAGTCCTGATATTAAATGACAGTCTTGCTGTTATCGTCTTTGCTGATTACCTGGTTAAAGTCGCGCTATCAGCGCGTCGACCAGAAGTAGCCATTTGGTCACATGATGCTCACCTGGCAGGGTCACACGTGGAGACTCTGACTGATGACAGCAGAAACACAAAACTCACCCCCTGCAGATGTACATAGTGACATCACAGTGACATCACTAATGAGTCAGAGAGCAAACAGGTGCTGTATGTCCAGAACAAACACACAGACGTCTATGATCAACAGAAACAGTGTGTTCATATTCATACCTGAACACACATAGTGACATCATCACAAACATCATCATCATCATCATCATCATCAACTAATGTGTTGACTGAAACATCAGCAGAAGAAGAAGAAGAAGAAGAAGAAGAAAGTCTCACGTAATCTGAATACTGTCTGAAGTACTGTGTGTACTGAGCACACACACAGGTGTTATTACCTGCGGAGTGATGGCAGACAGACGCAGTGTTTGTTTTTCTGTGAGAGAGCAAACATATGGACACACACACACACACACACACACACACACACAGCTGGACTCTGGACCGTCAGCTGGTTTTAAAGTTGTCAACAGAAAACTGTCACTAAAAAATAATAAACTGAGCTGTTTCAGCGTTTCACTCTTAAAATCACTACATTTGTTAAAGGAGTCTGGTGCTGATGTGTTACTGGTTCAGGACGGTCCTTCAGTTTGGTTCAGGTCATATGTGGACCAGAACACCACTGTGATCACGCCTGTACTGACACCTGCTCACACTGAACGACATGCTTCACATAAAGAAAATACTCTAAAGCTTTGACCCTCTGGCGCCACCATCATCCACTGCCATCATCCACCATCATCCACTGCCATCATCCACCATCATCATCCACTGCCATCATCCACCGCCATCATCCACCACCATCATCTGCCGGCATCATCATCCACCGCCATCATCCACTGCCATCATCCGCCGCCATCATCCACCACCATCATCTGCCGCCATCATCATCCGCCGCCATCATCCACCGCCATCATCCGCCACCATCATCCGCCACCATCATCTGCCGCCATCATCATCCACCACCATCATCCGCCACCATCATCCACCACCATCATCTGCCGCCATCATCATCACCACCATCATCATCATCCTCATCCTCATCACCATCATCATCCGCCACCATCATCTGCCACCATAATCCACTGCCATCATCCACCACCATTACCACCATTACATTACCAGTACAGAGAACGTAAAAAAAGTGACACAGAACTGTGTTTTCATCCATCACTGTGGTGTCTGTCTGTCATTATAAGTGTGTGATGATGAGGATGATGGTGATGATGATGATGATGGTGATGCTGATGAAGGTGATGATGATGATGATGATGATGATGGTGATGATGATGACGATGATGGTGATGATGATGATGATGATGATGGTGATGATGATGATGGTGATGGTGATGAAGGTGGTGATGAAGGTGATGGTGATGATGGTGATGGTGATGAAGGTGATGATGATGGTGATGGTGATGGTGATGGTGATGAAGGTGATGATGATGGTGATGGTGATGAAGGTGATGATGATGGTGATGGTGATGAGGATGAGGATGATGATGAAGGT
>OMLP01037309.1:14508-45262 GCA_900302685.1 Spondyliosoma cantharus | reverse complement strand
TCTCTCCAGCCTCATTCACACCCACACACACATACTGCTCCCTCCCTCCATCACTCCCCCCCTCCTCCCAACACACACACACACACACACACACACACACACACACACACACACATCCACAAAGATACAACATCAAAGAGCCGACGCTGCCGAAGGATTACTTCAGCCACACACTGGCTCTTCAATCCGGGTCTGTTCCTCTCGTGGAACCCCCCTCTCGCCTGGCTGCACTTGGTATGGCCCAAGCATTCCTGCCAAGTAGCTTTCACACATGGAGGGGAAGCTTGTCTCAAGCAATTGCTGACAAGCTACAAACAAGACAGCCTCCCTTTCCCTCTCTCCCCCTCTTTTCCTTCTCTGTCTGTCTGTCTGTCTGTCTGTCTCTCTCTCTCACTCTCTCTCTCTCCTCCTTTCGGCCCTTCAAACCAGCTCCCTTCTCCATCCACCCTTCTTTCTCCTCCCCTCTCGCCTATTCCTCCCTCCCCCCCAACTCTCTCTCTCTCTCTCTCTCTCTCTCACCCTCTCCCTCTCTCTCTCTCTCTCTGAGAATGTGGGGGCCCCACTAGCATAAATTGTCAGCTGTTCCTGGGCGTACTCTCCATGGCTCCCTAAACTCACATAAGCCCACATATGCAGCCGCCGGTGGGACAAGGGTAACCCAAGTAAGCCCCTGTTGGTTATGAGTCTGAAAAAGTATACCGAGGCCCCCGAATAATGCTGTGGCGTGAAGGCACCAAGGGTTTTACTCTATAATAAGCTGCAACAGATACCGAGGCTAATGGTATTGCTGGGGTTAACATCAACCTGGTTTCTTTTTTGGCCTCCTTACTCTCAAAAGGTCAACGCTGAGTGACCCCAGCTTGTGGGTAAGGGTGATATCGCTTGTTCAAAATGAAGACTAATCATAATGTGTTTGCGTTAATGAATTTAAGAGTGCTTAAAGGGGCACTTCGGTAGTTTCGGTGACGAAATTCAAACTCAGAATTTTAATATTTACATTATCAATTTGGTAATAATACAAATTAGACATATTTATTTTTTCCATAACTGAATAAACAAGCGGTTCTCAGAGGAAAATAAAGTCCCAGAACCCTGTTTGAAGCTAGAAAGGTGGCGCGGTCCGCCACATATAAACAAAGTAAAACAGTATAAAAATTGTATCGTGTTGTCCTTTAAGGTCTGTTTTTTTATTTAGTTTTTTCAGTCATGAAAAGAAAAATTGTTTGTTTGTTTGGTTTGTTTAGTCATTAAATTCATCAGTCAATGAAGAGCTTTCTCTTTTGATAAATTTTCTGCATAATGCATCAACTTACAATGTAAGTAAGGTAATTCATTAATTTATTTTCTGTCCTTAGTCAGAAGTCGTGGAGGGGTTTCGTCATTTGTTGTTTTGACACAAACCGACTTCTCATCCTCAGATACTCCACATTGGGGGTGTCTTTCCAGAAGTAATTGTTGATATGGCCGGAACCATTTTGCATTGTATTGTTAGCAAGCAGCCATTGTTATTCATTAGTGTAGACTGTCATCTAGTGTCAGCTTTGGGTACTGTTGGTTTAATGAAGCAACATGTTTTTCTCGGAGCGGCACCAAAGCTGACTCTTAAGTTTGACAAGCACCACTTCAAACATAGAAGCAAAAAGGGCTGTTAATGCACTTGAAATCAGATATAGAATAAGATACAGAGACAGTGTTGTGTATGTGGTGTTGTCTGATGGATAGACTGGCAGTGAAGCCTGAATAATCAAAGGAATGGGAAGTCAAAGTAGAGCGAAATATGAATGTGAGTCGTTGACAAAGAAGTCTCTGCTTCCTCCGTCTGCCTGGTTTGATGAGCATTCTCATTACAGCATGTACACCAGTGAGATTCCTCTGCTGAAAAATTCTCTTTTGACTCATCCCCTTCACAGCTTGAGAGAGATCCAGCAGCAGCAGCAACAGCAGCAGCAGAGCAGTTCGGGTTTCAGCAACTTGCCTCAAAGACCCTTGTGCAAATGCTTCTTTTCAACATGTGGGCTGCGCTCGAAATGCAGCGAGGAGGGGGAAGTACAGAGAGAAATGAAATGTGTATGGCAATTTGTGAATACACAACAAATATGACCCAACTTGAATAAATGTGAAGTATTCCACGTATGGATTCCCAGCCTTGAAGGTTCAGTGTATAGGATTTAGGAGGATCCATTAACAGAAATAGATAATCTCTGCCTTTTTGTTACCTTATAATGAGTTTTATTCTTCCATGGCGTCTGCCCATGGATGTTTAACGAGAACTGGTTGCAGCATCAGAGGCGAAGCACCATTAGTTCCTATGAAAGCGGCTCAGTTGCGTTTGCAGCCACCTTGTGTGTTGCTTTTGAATTGTGCAGCCCAAGGGTGCCCTCGAGAGACTCCCACCAGCCGAACAGACTAACTTCCGGTTTAGCCGTCTGATAACTTGAATGGGAATTAACAATGCAGCTCAAGTGGACTTTCCAGATGACTGTGAAAGGAGTCATTTTGCATGGATCATGATGCTAAAAGAAACACATTTTTACCATTTTACAGCAGCTTCTTTTACAATGTGAGTGTGTGGGAGTAAATGTGCATCACGTCACGCTGTAATGGCCTCTGTTAAATTGCCTTGAAAGCCAGGTGCTGTTCTGGGGCCTGTGCTCCACCATGTTGCACTTCCATATTTCTCTGTTGCCCAGAACAGACATGCCAAACACCTTTCATGTTTGCTGCTACATGCCTAAAAAAACCTGCTAAATCCTACACACTGGTCCTTTAAAGGTCCCATTTGTAGGAAAGTTGATTTCTGAGTCTCATTCCCGACTCACCATATACTGATGCTTTGTACTGACAGATTGTAGGTTGGCTCAGCCACCTTCGCAAAGCGTCAGCACTTGATGAGCTGGGAATTTAAAGTTGTGGACCTTTAAATAAACGTTATGTATTCCACTCAGGTATTCCCCGGCCTAAGTAAGCATCTCTGATAACATTTAAATTCTTCCTGTTCACATAAATCATTATCAATTCAGAATGAGCCCTCTCTTTGAGGCGGCTCCTGTCTGAGAGATGTTTTCTAATTTTTTCAATTAAAATAAACGGAATCATTTTCATCATTCATCATTTTGAAATTAAGACTAAAGCAAGGTGATGCTGCGTTGGTTGCAAAAATACAAAATATCTTTCAATATGAATAAAACGCTAAATACGCATAATAATGTTTGATGTATTTACTTTATCTTTAACATTATATGGTTTAGTATGATTAAATAGTGAGTACACATACCCGCTATAGTTCAAAATGTTCAAAATGGCTGAATTGTAAAAGCCCAAAGCGGCACTAAATGAGCCTTTGGGGAGCTGAAAGAGATTTCTTTTATGCTGACTGGACATGAATGCTACTGAGCATGAATCCCCATCACTTATTTAATATAATTGAAACATGTCATGTGATTTTTAACTTTGATTTGATCTAAAAGAAGAGTGTTTTTTTCTGCCACGTTAATTTTGATCCAATGTGTTGAGTCAATTGTTAGCCAGATCAGATCCCTGATTACAACACAGTTACATTTTTAAAAGAAAAATCTTTATCATTCTGCTTATCAAGAAATTTCACTTTGTAATTATCAGAAATTTGACATTAATTTAGTCGTTTAATCCCACATGGTTCACTATTACAGAGACTCATTTTGTTCCAGAGAATCAGGTGGGGTAAACAAATGAGCATTGACTGCAGAGACAGCTACTGAGGGAGGACGTGATTTAACTCCATCCGAGACAACACCTCCACCCTTTATAATGAGCCATTAGTCCTCGCCGCACCTTCAGCCTGCAGCTCCCCCTATACTTTAGATGCTCTTTTGTACTGACAGCACATCAAATCCTCCCTAATCATACACCCTGTCTGTTAGCTCTGGATGTCTGGACTGCCTACATGATCCCATCTGGATGACTTTCCCATGCTCCCCTTTGGATTTACCCTGTTTCATATGCTTTTGCACTATTTGTGATTATTTTCTTTTGGCTAATCTTTGCAATTTTCCTGCCTCTTTGTCCTTCATTACTTTCTTATTATGCTTATTTTGAATTGAAAAAATGCAAAGGTCATTTTCTTTTCTGTACATGTGATTTACATCTGTAGTTTAAAGTTTTATCCAGGCGAATGATGCTGTACACCCACGTAGTTTCCCCCAAGTTCAAGCACATACATGAGCATCCAGTTCATTCATTTTAACTAATTCAACTGCATTTATTTCAACACATTATTTCTTATGTATTTATCGCCTCTCTGGACGCTTGCTCCTTCCCTCCCTCCGCACCTCAAAATGCCTGATCTCATAACACTGACAGTTGCTCCTCCTACCCATCATTGTTGCACATCCCATGTCCCATTCTATTGCTGTAATGGCCCACGTGTCAAGTTTCATCTAAAACTGGTTGAACTGGACTCATTTCATCTCGTCTCGATGCACATGCGATAATACAAAGACCTCAGTTTTCACTGCTGATGAGTCAGTCAGAGAGGATGAAGAGATGTGATTCATGCCTAAAGCTCTTCCTCATTCCTCCTGGATCACGACCTCCCCAGACAGAACTCCTCATCCTCCTCCTGACTGGATAAACACAGCACTGAAGCCACTGCAGATGCCTCAAACAGTCCGGTGTCTCATCACCACCACATGCATGCAGTAGGAGAAAATCGTAAAGTGTGAAAAATAGATGTTTTCTCTAAATAAAATCTCCTGTATAGGGCTACAGTAACGATACTTTCATTATCTATTAAGGTGCTAATTATGTTGTCAATCAATCCTCGGTGACAAAGAAATCCTTTTTCCAGAAGCAACCCCATCTTTTTGCATGACCAAAAGTTCAAAACCCAACAATATCCAACTTTATCTTTCAGACAAAGAAAAAAAGACTAAAAGAACACTCGGATACTTTTACAAATAATCAGAATAGTGGAGTATTAGTTGTTACAATAATCAATAGCTTCAGCTCTACTCTTCATTAGGCGTGGGCTGATATGAACATTTCTGATGTCATGATTAACTTCAACAAAATTGTGATTCACAATTTTATCCTAAAAATCTAAATATTCTTAGAACTTTCAAATAAAAATTAAACTTGCACTAAAACATATTGGAATCACTTTAACCTTAAATTTTTTAAGAAACAAATATTTTTTGTGTGCATCACCAATAGGAAAATTCTTTTTCTTTTTAGAAAATCAAAGAATCTTCAATGAGTAATCATAACGCATGAGGTCTTCCTGCATGAATAAAGGATTAGCAAATGATGGTAACATCATCTCACTGTAGCTTTTCTGTTTAGAATCCGTAGAATTTACATCTCATTCATATGTTGGGGGATAAAAAGTGCAAGCCATGACTTCAGCCATGGTGACAGGCAAGTTAAAATAAATCAAACCAAGATAGGATTGTATATCAGCAAGCGAGACATCTTTTTCAATTAATTCGAGGACATTTGCGATTATCTTGACTCGCGATTATCACGATAATTAAAATTCACCATGATCAACCTGCTGTGAGAGTTTTTTATTGGGATCCATAATAAAATATTTCATTGTACAATCTCTACTTTGTATTCTCTATATCTTCTGTTTGGGCATCTCAGAACATGATACATGTTGTTTGAAAGGGGGACACCTAACTCTAAATAATTACTGGTTAGGAAGATGGTGCTTATTTTTGGCAACAAGTCCATCAACTTCAAGATGGCACTTCGTGGAACATATATCAGTTGCTATGGAATTCCCAACTCTTTCTAGCTTTTTTTTTTTTAACGTTAACATAGCAGCTTCACAATCATGTTGATGGTAGTGTCTTGTAACAGGGTGCATCAATTCCATCCAAGTAACTCAATGACATAATTAACACTTTGTTGTATAAAACATCTTACTAAATGTGGATCTGGGGTCTGATTTTTGTGTCAATTGGTTTGAAAACCACTGGGGTACAGAACATGTTAAAAAAAAACTGTAATTAAAGCAAGAATAACAAGATATAAAAAGCAAAAATTTATTCAGTCTTTTAACAGATAGCAAGAACAGCTCATTTATTTCTAAAATCAATTTGTGAAACATAAACACCTCTTCCTGTGAACACATTGCATTTACTCAGTAGGAGGGGAATTCGAAGTTGAACAAGACTACCGAGTGTCTTGGATTCAATCGGAAGAGGAAATCAATAAAACATCTGTAATGACACAGCTGTGTTGATTAATATTCAGAAATTCACATTAAGAACGAGACATGTTTCCCTTTTCAAAATTGGCAGCCTTAGAAAAGACACTGGACTACAAACAGCCTGCAGATATACATGCAGTGGCGTCACCAGAGTCAAATTCCAGACTCAGGGACCATGAGAGATGAGCAGACCAATACAGGAGGAGGGACAGACTAGTCAAGTCGTTTAAAAGTTAGCACACCAAAGAACAAAGAGCCACCGAAACACCCAAAGGACAGTCTCTCTCCTAAGACTCCCTCCAACTTCAAGTATTCCCTCCAGCGCCCGCATCACTTCAAGTATTCCCTCCGTGGAAACCTTCAATTTCAAATACCACTTCTTAGGTTTACAACATAAGCCATGATATAAGTGCACTCAAAAGTCATCTATACATAGAAAAATAATGATAACAGTAAGTAGCAGTAATAGTTATAACAATCACTTTACATTTCATTTTATACACAACCGTGACGTTAAATCACTTTATATTGTGGCATCACATTCCCCACCCCCTGAGTGTAATGTTCAAGTTTAACCTTCTGTAGCTACGGAGAAGCAAACAGGACCAGCAACCTTGGTTTGGTTATTTAAATTACATTAGCAATCACTGACGAGGGCAATGATTAGAATCAGAGTAATTATGTCTTTCCACAGCCTGTTGTGCTTGTGTGTGACGGATGCATTATGTACAAGCTGCTGATCGATCATGTGCCTCTGGCTTCAGTCTGTTCGCTGGGGTCACACGCTGACAGCCTTCATCCTGGAAAACAAATACGAGTGTTAAGACGCAGACAAGGACCTCTAAAGACAATCACAACGTGTTGATCACATGTATTGACAGCTGCCTCTGCAAGAAGTATGAAACGCTCATTTGTATGCCCTGAACAATTAAGAAGGATGAAGCATATTAGCTATATAGGCTCTGTCTTTAAAGTTGTCCCTTTCACCTACTTAATTGTCGCTACTTGAGCAGACTCTCCAGCTGCCTCAAGAACCAGCAATAATGCAGCTCCGGCATTTGTACAACTTGGGGTCGTGGGTGCGGATGTGGCTCCGTACATTCCTCAGTCGAAAGAACGTCTTACTGCAGAGCTGCACAGCAGAGAGGGTACAATACAGGGTTAACAGCACCGAAATAAACTGAAAAGGACAACGGAGAAGCTACAAATGAATGTGATGCCATTGCAATGGAGGAGGAAGAATTATTTCCTTTACAAAAAAAAAAGAAAGAGTAGCTCGACATTTGTGAGAAATTCGCCTTCTTGCCGAGTTATACAAGAAGACTGATACAACTCTAAGACATGGAAACGGTTTCAATCTTCTCATCCAACTTTAGGTAAGAAAGCGAGTAGGTACATTTACAAACTACTGTCAAATTATTCCTCTAAATAGACGTAGAAATACCACAATTTAAAAATATTTAACAAGTCCTGATGAAAAAATGTACTCATGTAGTGGCATCAGCCAGCAAAATATAAAAATATGAGTTATGTAGAAATTCTCTGACACACACTGACACATCGATTTGCACATATAACTATAGGAATTGTTATTACTTTATCAACCACTGAGTACTTCTATAGCAATTATATGTCAGTCTGTAAAACCAATCCCCAAAGTAACCATCAACTACAGCTGTTAAATACATGTAGTGAAGTGAAAAATACAATATATCACTCACATGCATACAATTAGTTTGTAGATGTTTGAAATGGCAAAAAGTACAAGTAATTTAGAAACGTACTCAAATGCACAACTGGGGCTTTTCCACTGGCATTTTTGGCCACGCCAAGTCAAACCATGAGATCATCTTTTCTGGCTTCAAACTGAATCTCTGTGTTTCAAAGTTCAGTTTCTCTCCTGTATCCCTCTTTGTGCATTAGACATCTGCTTTATGTTGTTGTTTCTTTGGGTTTACTTTTCATCTGTTTCAGCATTCCTGTTTATTTTTTTTTGAGGCTTCATTACTAGCATTAAAAAAAGGTGCAATATAAAAAAATTGGCCAGCTGTGGAATTCCTAATAAAAACAAATGGGGGGAGCATATAACTGCTGCCAACAGTAGTGGCAGTTTGTTAGCCGGGCAGCTAGCAGGCCAGACTGGGAGCTTAGAGCAGTGGGGAAGTGTTGGCGTTTACACCGCCAGCACAGCAGCTCTGGACTGGGACTGGCCAGGGCAAGCTGGTAGAATGCTAACTTCATATCTCTGCAACACTAAAGGCTACAAAATTCTTAACCTTTAAATAACTAAAATAAAGTGAACATTTTATTGTGAAGAATAAAGGAAAGATGAAGTAAGTAAAACATGTTTATCAATGAATTAGCCAAGCTTTGTTAGTGGTGATTCTTCCATAATACTGCAGGGAGAAAGAGCATTTACCTCTCCTCAAGACAAGTGCATCATCACTTAAAAAACACAACCTAATAGAAATGCAAATCTCTGCCATGCTGGGCTGACGTGCTACACTACAGAGTCTATACCAGGAATTGGGAAATATGCAAGAGTTTCAAAGGTCTGTGCTTTTATTACAACCACCAGCAGAGCACTTACTTGACTCAGAGGAAGTGTACCCATCTTGTGTCTCACTACATCATTAGATTTCCCTCTAAATCACGTGGTATCTTGCTTGTTGTGAAAAAAATCTGCTCAAGGTCATGTCATGATTGTCTATCCCTTAAACCAGTGTGGGGCTTACCGGACATGGCCAGTGCTTGCCCTCCACGTGCCTGAGGCGATGCATGGTTAGAGCATCGCAGTCCTTGTAGGAGGCTGAGCACTGAAGACAGGAGTGGGCCGCCTTTGGAACTTTGGGGGCTTGACTACGAGGCCCTCGAAGCTGCTTTAGCCTTGCTCGATGTACAGCATCCAGCTTGACACAGCTCCTACTCCTCAAAGAGAGTTTACCTTGTTGCTGGAAAAGCCGGAAAAAGACAAAAAGATGAGTTTATCAATATTTTGTAGATGTGAACTGAACTAATTAAATGAAGGGAAAGTTGGCAAAGAGAAGCTAAAATGTGATAAATAAATTATTTCAACTGCTTTTACAGATTCTCATTATGCTGTAGTGATTTTCTACAGAGTTCCTCCTTTACTGCCTTTTTTCCTGGATGGTTTATAGTCTCTAAAGAAAGTGCAGTCATTACCATAAATCACTATACCTTTGGCATGGTCCGTGTGGCCTTTGGCCCGGCAGATTTGGCCAGGTGAAGAGTGTTGTTTCGGGACTTTGGCCTGGGCCTCTGAACCTTGCTTTGGCTCACACTCCTCTCCTCCCTCTCCCTCTTCACCACAGGCAGGGTGGGCGGGCCTCTGGCTCTCAGTGCCCTGTGGGGGGACTCGTCCGCTCCAAATTGCTGCCCAACTTGTGACACGGAGCGTGTTAAGCAGATATCAACACTCTCCTCCTCTTTTTTCAGTACTGCCATCGCCCCCCCTGCTGGCCGACAGAAGCTGAACAGAAAGCCTGAGTCCAGTAATTTAATGGGGGGTTTGCTCTGGCGCTTGCCCAGGTCTGGTGAGGGAGGGTCAGGGAAAGGTCCACCAACTGGCACGGGATCTGCTGGCTCCTTTTTGAT
Source organism: Spondyliosoma cantharus (assembly GCA_900302685.1). Classification (NCBI taxonomy): domain Eukaryota; kingdom Metazoa; phylum Chordata; class Actinopteri; order Spariformes; family Sparidae; genus Spondyliosoma; species Spondyliosoma cantharus. Next base: position 35,454 of record OMLP01037309.1, on the reverse strand, counting down.
GACTTTGTACAGAGGATGGTTGTAGATGGACGGAGGTGGTGCTTGTTCTGAAAACTGGAGCCCACTGGATTCATTAACCTTCACCTTCGGCCTAGTGTCTATGACACCTCTCAGCCCCTGACTTCCCACCATCTTCCCATCCTCTCTGGGTTTACACTTTGTCTTCTCCACCTCCCTTGTGGCGCCACGTCTAAGCTTGGCCTTTACTGTTGGTCGACCGCTGTTGTAGCGCAGCGTTTTGACCGTCTCTACAGTGATTTTATTTCTGGCCTGTGTCCTCTGTGTGGGAGGGGATTTGTGGCCATGGTGATTGTTTGATGGAAGATGGGGACCTGAGATAGAGTATTCAACTGGTTCTGATTTGATCCTGATGGTGTTTCTCACTAGATTTTTGTTGGTGTTGCATCGCAGAGGCTGCTGTATAGGAAGGCGGGCGTTGTCACCCATCCTCACTGAGCGTCTGAGTTCCCTTCCCCCGTAGGACGGCAAGAACATATCTGGTAACACACCTTTACTACGCATGCTCCTGTCACTTGGAGGTACAAGTCGCGGGACAGTCCTTGACTTCTTTGTTGTCCGCACCGTGCTGACTGCAATGACAGGCTTGGTCTTCACTGACTTGTTGAGGAGGCGAGTGTTGATGGGGTTACAGAGAGGAAGTGCCAGCGTCACCTTTCCAAATGGCAGCACTGGGGAAGTGGAGCGTGGTTTCCGTCGCTTGGTCAGTGAATAGTTATTAGCCTTCAGCTTCCTCAGTCGTTTCTTTTGTCTCCAGCCGATCAAATCTTCTGGTCTGGGGAGGAGGGCAGTCCTCTGTAACCCAAGAACATTCATCAGCTTGTACTTCTCTTGTGCTCTCGCATAATCCAGCTCATCCTCTGTAACCTCTTCTACTTCCTGCTTCACCTTCACAGGACTGCACACAGTGCCAGGCCTCAATCTGGAGCTGCATGAGAGCCGGCTGATTGGATGAGGTTTTTTGTTTCGTCGAGGGGTCTCTGGCTTGGGAAGCAATCTCTGTACCTCCTTGGCAGCCCCTGGAGTGGAGCGAAGGAGACGGGTGTTCGATGGTGACATGGCCGGGTAATTCTGTGACCGTGGGGTGGCAATGGCATGTCTAGGTGTAGCAGCTTTCTTGGAAGAGGGAGACTTGAAGTCCATGAGCTTCATCCTATTTGAGGGACTTAGAGGGAGGCCGTTATGGCATTGGGATTTCGGCATCCTGCGCAAATTGCGCCTTGGACTGTCTTCTAAAGACTCATCCGATACATCCAAAGTCAGAGTGAAGCTTTTGTTCATATTTTCCTGAAATCCGTAAACTCTTTCCCGTCTGCTTTCCCTCTGCTGGTGGTGATGCTCATGACATGCACCAGCAGAGGCTGAGGTAAAACCTTTGCCAGGATGGAGTTGCTGTTCCTGCTCTTTCATTAGAGCAGAGCAGGCTTCCACTGCAGGCCACATGCCCAAGTGGCGGGCCATGGCAATGACTTCAGGTAGGTCCTCTTGATGAACACACAGAGTGGAGGAGTAGGAGAAATCCAGCAGAGACAGAAGGCTCTCCTCTCTAAAACCTGGGGATACAGAAAGAGATTTAGATATGATGAATCCTGGTCAATCTGTGAGTGATATGTGTGAGATGAAAGTGAACTGGTGTAAACAGAGTATCAGAGAGATAGCAGGCAGAGTGGGAGCAAAGTCTAAACATGATGGTGTAGACAGGAGACAGTCGCCCTATTTAAAAAACAAATCCAACAATACTGCCAAAAAAGCAGATCATTATACCGGCTTTGCTTTTTTAAAATTGAATTAAAAAATGCTGGTATAATGCTGCTCCAGCATATGAATTTAGATGGTGGTGGTGATAGAAGCGTGATGGGTTACACAAAATGTACTGCTAACAGCATGTGTCCCGTCTTGCCACTCCATCGTTTACACAAATCTTAATTTGGTTTGGTTACATCCTTCCATTGCTTAAGTGTACATTCACACATAACTAAACAAAACAAAATACTGCTGAACTGAAGTTCATCAATGTTGAATACTACGCGATGCCAAGACAAAGAGAGAGAGAGATTTCAATTTCAATGGTGAACAACCTGTATAAAGAAGCCACCTTCCAGCTCTGGATTTATAGACCGAATATGTCATGACAAACTGACAACCCAGACCCGTTTCAAATGGACCTTGAAATGCAGCTGAGAAAAGCAGTCTCCCCTTTGCCTCAATGACCATTGTATCTTCTGAAGCAATCAGTTTCTAACCAGAGATGACCCGTGTCAAACCCAAGTCAAGAATGGTCCTATGACTGCATTCAGGGATCAATGACTGATAAATGTATGCATGTATGCACAAGCTACATAACAGAAACCCAGATATTAGCCCCTCTGTTAGGTCTTGCTGGACATATCAATTAAGGAACACAACATTGATGATAATGACAAAATGTGTTATTAGCTAGATTTAATAAATCAGCCAGTTGTTCACTTGACAAAAAAGTTATCAGAAACTATTTTGGTGGTCAAATAATCGTTTCAATTACTTTTTAAGTATAAATACCAAGCATTTGGCGGATTGACGTGGAATTGATCCCATGTCTGAGCAAAGTCTAGACCTCATGATAGTGATTGTCCTGCTTGTTACGAAGCCGTCTGTGTGCATGTGCGTCCAAACCTGTGGTGAACTTTGCATAAACTTTCTAAATGTGCAGCAGCGACACAGCTCTAAGGTGCCTGTTTGACTTTGTTTGTTCACCAAAGTCCACTGAATTATATGTGTTGCCTGGTTTCAATCCCCTCTACCATCGCCATGATCTCATCTTCTAAAAAGTTTGTCATTATTGAGAAGGGGAATGAAAGGCAGGTGCTGTCAGTTGAAATTGATTTAAGGCTACATTGTTCTCTGTAATTTGATTTAATTATTTTCTTCTGCATTCTTATCAGAGGGTCTTTGTTTTGCTTTGTTGTGTTTTTTTTTTTGGTTATTTTCGTTTTCATATGTGTATGTGTGACTGTGTACATATGCATATATGTTTAAAAAAAAAAAAAGGGAAAAAGTTCAATTGTATTTCTGTGTAACCCTTCTGTATTGGAAGTATTGTATTGTATTTTTTTTTCAATACAAATATTTTGAAAAAAAGAAATTGATTTAAGGCAGGAACACACTGGCCCAACCGTTGGATGTCTGAAGCTTTTCGGGGCCGCTCGGACGTTGTCTGCTCCGATTCAACATGCAAAGTCTGAAGAGGTTGGCTGTCGGCCGTCTGACTCATTGGATTCTCCGATTGGTTGTGTGCTAGCTGTATGACCATTCTGATTGGCGGTATGCTAGCGAATCAGCGCAGTGTGTGGGAGGGGCGGAATACTGTGTGCACTTTGTTTTTCTATGCACTCCGTTCTGTCATTTCCTGTTTTCATGTAGCGCCACCCGCTTATTGCATCTCGCGCAAGCACAGAACGTACACGCTACTGTGGAGTTGGCAGCACGTCAAAGCGGTGTGTTCAATGCAACTTTTCTGCCGAACGGGTCAGACAAGAGGCAACAGAGTGGTCGGATAAAGGCAGTTGGCTGTTGGTTTGAGTCTGGGCGGTGTGTGGGGGCCTTTAAGGCAATGACAGGCACGTAAGTTACAACAGCATTCTCAAAACCTTAAGCAAGCTTAACCAAGGTTTTTCATGCTCTGCATTTTTTATGAATTGAAAGCAGGCTCTCGTTGGGAATGAATTAAAGTCCAAGTACAAATCAAAGAATATTTTTATAAATGAGGCTCCAGGTTAGGCAAGAAAATAATTAGTTTGTCTAACGTTGAGTTTGTCTACGTTGGAAAAGGTGTTTACAGTTGTTCTGAACAACTCCACTGAAAGGTGGGGTGAAAATCTGAAAGTCATAGCAGGGCAGAGAGAACATTTGTTTAAATATGGGGACAACATTTTTAACAGTCTAAGAAGAACTTATAGTTTAACACAAGTTCATACACAAGATAAGTGATAGAAATTGTTGTGTAACGAATTTTTTAAAAAAGAGCTATAAGTGAAGGTACATTCACATCTCCGAACATCTGGCTAATTGTTGTGTAAACTATGTGTTGATGACAGATTTCTAATTTCTAAAGGTTGACGGACGCTGTCACTCCAATTCTGACATTGGAAAGGTGTGGAGGGAGGGGGAGTTTTGAATCTGCTCAACCATCTGACAAGCACTTCTGATGGAGTATGCTGTTGCAGCTCTATTAGTCACTAGTTATGCCAGGAGTTAAAAGAGGAACATTTTTAAGTCTCAACGTGTTGTTTGTTGTCTCTGGGGCTTCACTGCCTCATCTTGGAACAATATACAGGCTCAGCCGAGTCATTACATCCAGATCAAGGCCTTAAACTAAACAAACTGATGTTTTCTAGTGTCAGTTCAGCCTCTCGTAATCCACTCTTACCAGTGAGATCTATATCTGCCTTCATGTTCGAGTCCATTTCTGTGAAGATTTCCTGGAAGTGATCGCTGACGGCGGCCAGAACAGCTCTGTGGGCCAAGTACGGTTGTCCGTTCGTGCGCAGGGTGATGTCACAGAACAGCCCCGCCTCCCGCTGACTCCTCAGCTTGCTCAGCATGTCAGTGCCGTGTGATGCCATAGTCTTTGTGACACATCTTCTACCACCCAGCTCCTGAGAGGCAAAGACATCACGACACAAGCAGATAGAGCGACATCATTAGTGGAATACAATGTGCGAGAAAGCACTTGAAGGAGACGTCTAAGTGTGAGAGCAGCACTGAGAATGTGAGCGAGAAAGTGTGAATCAAAATGTGTGAGGAGGAGAAAAATGAGGCACTGATTAAAAAAACGAAGAGGGACTGAAAGTCTTAAAAGGAGGAGAGTGAATAAAAACAACAGTTTTACTTGTCAGATCAGCCTCTGTGACTCTGACCTGCTCCTTACCCCTGTTTTTTTGGTGCGCTGACTCTGACAGTCTGGACAGCTCAGGACGAAATCTCTGATTTGGAAGTACATCCCTGTGAGGAAAACAGAGGCAAAAAAAGAGAGGAAGTGATTTTTGATACAACTTCAAAGCCAGGTACCTAAATAACAGCCATCATTTATGTAAGATACTTGGTTTCTGATTCTCTTAACATCAAGAAGTGAATAATTAGTCTAATCAGATAAATATAGATGTAGTAAGAGGTTTGTTAATAGACTCAGGAACCATGCTGTCCTATGAAATCAGTGATTTCCATACCTTCCCACCAGTAGTTTTCAGCCACACATTTATAGGTCTCCTCCAGGGAGAGGTGGCCCTGACCAGGCCGCCGCCGCCGGTGAAAGGTGGAGACGGCCTCGTGCCTCCGGTCCTCATCCAGAACCTCCCGGTAGTTGATGAATCCCCTCTCCAGCTTCTTGCGGTACAGCAGCCCGTCGATCATCTCAAAGTTTGGCGAGCATCGTGCGTTGGATCCACGCCCTTTGGAGATCCCGGCTGACTCCATCTCTCCATCTACATCCGACCAGGGCTTGGACGGACAAAACGTCTCCGCGTTCGCGTAATGATCGCTGGTGTGGGTGCAGTCGCCGGCCATTTTAACCGGTTTTTGAAGTGAAGTCTAACTTTGTCCGAGCTGAGGGAACCACAGCTTCTTCCTCTCTGCGGTGAGTAAACAGTCAGCTCTGTCTCCTGCTCGCCCCTTCCCCTCACGGCGGGGGAGCTGCGTGCCAAACTTTTACCCACCGACCTGAAACAAAGTCCACGTGGATACGATGACAGCAGACAACAGACCACCGACCCAACAATAAGTCCCGACAAACACTCTTGACACCTTGCTAACAGCCTGACATATCCTAATGGACGGCTACAAAGCCACTTAGCTAAAACGAACCGTGAGGTCTCTCATTATGGCTTATAAAAGCTTGTTTTTCTCTACAGGAGACCATCAGATGGGAGTCAGCAGCATTTCACTGGAGGGTCCTGCTTTGTACCCTAGCTGTCAGTGAGGGCTTCACTTCTCACTATCCAAACAGTAGTAGCCAACATCCCTAAAATATTCACATGTTCGCACTTTCTGTTCGGGAAATATTTGTTAGTATTTCAGAAGAATTGTGCGGGTTTTTGGTTTTTTTTAACGCTGCGCAGCATCAACAGAAATGTTTTCCCGTCCATCCAAGTGTGGTTAGATAATACATGCAGCCCAGGAGAGTCTGGCGCCAACAACGCCGAGCCAACTGATGTAAAGTCACCAGTTTGACGGCGACCACGTAAACAGGCTTCACCGCTCACCGCTCACCAGCAGTCCGTCTTCCATCTATTTCAGGGGCCGGGAGTGGCCTCCGGGGCTGGATGACGGCAGGCAGGCTCACCGCTGGCGTTAACTTGAGATTTCTTTTCGCCAACTCGAGTCGGAAGCAACATGATGACGCAGCTATCAGCTCAGCATCGCCACTTCAACGACCTAAAAGCGAGGTTGCCTCCGCTATCAGCCAGAAATGTTGAAAAATCACTGCCGGGTCCTCTCAAAAGCGACCCAACAAGCTCCAGTCACACACCCGACATAGTTCATGCCTCTCCCGTTGCCGCAAAACCAGTCTGGCGGCCAAATAGTCCAATTTTTTAAACTCGTAACCTTCTGTTTGTTGCTAATCAGCAGCCTAACTGAGCCAAGTCCTCCCCGCCTTCACACAAAGGCCATTAGCAGAAGCTTTAAAGAGCCTCTGCCAAACGGAATGTGATTGGCCGGTGCAGCTGCCACTCATGTTAGTTTGCTTCCCCTCGGAGCAAGGTAGGTTGTTCGCACAAGATGCCAGGATTCTAGTATTTGCCTCACTTGCTGTACAGCCAAGTTGACCGTGATACATCTATTTACAGGTACTATCAAGTGAATGTTTTTCATTATTTCATTTTTCGGAAACCACCTTACATTATTTGAATCATTTAGCCTCGGCAAAAACCATCAAATGATGTCAGATTTAACATTTTAGCTGTTACAACCACCTCAATGTCAAATATTGCAATACAGTATTAATTTTACAATAGCTTTTGCGCCATTCTCAAAACTTTTAACAAACATTACTACATACCTAAAAAAAAATGACAAAGAAGAGAAAAATAAAACCTCTGTTACACAAACATTGTGTGTGTTAATTAGGCTGCTGGATCTTTAAAAAAAGAAAAAGAAAAAAATGAAATGAAATGTTTTTATTTAATGCTGCTGTCAAACAGTAAGATATTTTCAACAAAACAAATTTGTGGCAGTAAATTCCCCAAGATTACACAAAGAGTAATGAATGAAAAATCTGCAATTCAGTGTTTGAATTTATTTGATTAATTGATTATGCTGTACTTTTAAAACACCAGTGATGAAGCAGAGTCTGACATAACACAGCAGTAAATTCTAGATTCACATGAGACAAAGTGATGACTGTCACTGCGTCTGTCCTGTCAGTTTGTTTATAATTGAAGACACCAATCATTATGTTAAAGGTCAACCACTTTCAAGTGTACAGACATCCTCTAAAACCACTGTAGAGCCTTCTTGTCCTGGGCTGTGCATGAATCATGCCAGTTTGTAGAGGTTCCAGGCAGGGTGTTTTTTATTGCTCCTCCGTAAAAATGTTGACCAGAATCTGGCTCCGGAATTTAACCTTCCTTAGTTTCCGTCAGAAGTAGAGCCTTTTCTGTGCATTTTTATCCAGGGTGGCATAAGATAAGAAGGTTCTCAGTGATGGTAATTCCAAGGAACCTATTACTGTTCACCTGCTCCACCTCCGCTCCACTGATGTAGACAGGGGGGCTATGTGTGTCTTTGCCTCAGAACTGAAATCAACAAACGGCATGCTGCAGCTGTTCTGGTGTGTGAAGACTAAGTGGAGGGCAGTGGATATTAGATCCTCTGTGGATCTGTTGGTTCAGAGTCCAGGCTGGCAGGGATGTTATCTTTGATGAGTTTTTCAGTTTCTCAAAACATTAAATCAGAATGAGGGTGAGAGCCACCAGGTGGTTAGTCATTAAGACACAGCAGACTTGTGCTAAAATAAAGTGTGTATTTTGAGCATCAGATTTTGTTTTGCTTTTGTACAGCATTTTGTGTTGAAAGGTAAGAATTCAGGGCTGTTTGGCTCTTTGAATGAAAGTGTTTGCACAGTGAGACCTGAGCCAAAGCAATAACAAAGTACTGCAATATGCTCAGGGCTACTATAAGAGGACACAGCACTCATGTTCTCTGTAATTCTTAGGGAATTTATTATTTTTTTAAATAAACCTGAGTGGTGAAACCTACATGTGGTGAGTAAAAAAAGAAATAAAGATGCGTTTCTTCCCAATCAATTTATCTTGGCAGTGTTAAGAACATTTAGAGCATCATGTGTTGAATTAAAGTCCTTAGACATTATATTGTAACAATAAACCAAGGGAAACAATCCATATCAGAACAATTTCCTGACCTCAGATTTTTTCAAGTCCTGAATACATGGTAACAAACAACTATTAAGGTCTACTCAACAAACCTTGCAGCATTAAATCCCCATTGGCTTTGTCCACAATATAAATGTGAAGCTTTCTCAGGGGATAAATGCCGTTTCAATTTAGGTTTAACAAAAAGAGCCTATAAATGATTGTTTCCTAATAGAAAATAACATTCTACACAGCCAGCAGCTGTTCGTAAGCTGTTCGTGTTCTGTGAGAAAACATGAATCATCCCACAGCCATTTACTACAAACCACTCAAACATGACCCTTATATGAACAATCCTTTATTAGACAATGAGAAAAAGACCCATAAATGCTTGACAACATTGAGTTTTTTTACTCAACAGTTCTCACAAGGCACTAAACCTTGACGCACTTGCTTTGTTTTTCAGATTTTTTAGAGAATTATTAGTTTTACATAGTTTTTTTTAAAGAATAAATGAGACAACTTTTTTCTCTTTTTTTTTTTTTTTTTTTTTTACACAGCATCTAAGTGTCAAACAAATCAAATATAATACAATCACCTCAATACTTGTTTACTGTATGATACAAAACACACACGACTAAAAGAGTTAATTCAAGGACACTTACTGCAATGTTTGTTGTATAACTGAGTACATTATCTGAGGTTTCAGCTTCATCTAGTTTAAGAACAGACTATATCAACTCAAAACACAATGCTATTGCACTGTTGTTTTACATCCATTGGCGACCTCAGAGGTTTTGTACTGGGGCTTCTTCAACGGTCCCCCTCTGCTGATTGTACTCCATCTGATATCACAGCACCACAACGTAAACATTAAGCCTTCGCGCCTTTGGTCTTTGCTGAGGCCTTGCTGGTCTTGGGCCGTTTGGACTCTGGAGGCTTGCACACTGGATCGGTGGGAGGAGAGGGACGCTCTGGAGAAATACAAATGAAGGAATCAGTGACAGAAGGGTGACATGATGACTACAGTCTTCTGCTGATGTGTAAGGAACTGTGTGTAACATGTAACATGTACTATTGTTAACTAGATTGTTTCCATTTTACTTCAAAGTTGCAACTACCAACAAAACAGAACAAAACGTGAGTTTATTTATTCATGAAATGGAGAGGTGAAAGCAGATGTAAATGGTGCCCTGCTGCCAGTCTGACCTGACTGCATAAAGAAAACGAGGTTTATAAGCAAACAAATCTATGGCCATTACATTAAGCAATGATTTACTTTATGAGGATATGTTAAAGTAAAAAACGTGCCTATTGCTAGTTTAAGTTTCATCTCATTAAAAGTAAGAGAATAATTCCACTTTGCTCTAATAATTGGGTATAGTTTTGAAATCCATGAACATGACTATAACGCTACAAAGAAGTCAGACTGGGAAAGAAACATGAGAAGAGAATAATAAAGGCTTTAAACAAACACCCTCAAGTAAAAACTAAGAAAAAATAAAGCCCCAAGACTTAAACCATAAGATTGCTAAAGTTATGCTCTTGTGTTTCCACCAAGCGACATAAGTACAAAATACAGCAGATGTCATTCAAGTGTTCGAATTGTATTGAGGCACAACCAAAGCACAATTTCTACATATATACACAGATGCATCTGTTCTAGCCTTATTTAAATGGACCAGGACACAACTGTTTCTTTATTAATGCCATTAAAAAGTTTGTTTCTGCTATCAGTTACTATTTGAGTGCCTCAGCAGCCCTTGGTCTTGTGTTTACCTTCCATTAAATTTGATAGCAATGAGTTTGACAGTGAACTACATTTTTCAAATAAGGGGAATAACAGAGCACTAGTATGGGATCATTGACTTGGTATCAAGAGAGAAAAAAGTTGGATTGGTGCATCCCTAATCAAAACAAACTGAGTCTGGGACTGAGTCTGCAGATTAGGTTTTTCAAATAGTAATATACACGATTGTCAATCATAAAACTTATGTTGTCGATATTTGGATCCTCAGTAGCTGCCCTCACTAACCATGTTTGGCCTTCTCAGTGGAAGAGGGAGTGCAGAAGAGTGAACCAACAGCTGGAGATCGGACTCCAACAGGAGTCAGAGATACTCTCCTATAAATAAACAGAAAAGACACGAATGGTAAAGACTCTTCAAGCATGAGAGAAAAAAAAAAAACACACACAAGCATAAAATAAACAAACTAGAGAGAACAAAGAAAGAAGAAATTGTTCCAATTCATATATCCTGTTTTTGTTCTTCTGATTCAGTCGCTGCCCACTAGTAGAACTAGTCACGACTAGCCAAGGCAAATGTTCCAAGTTACAGATACAAGGCAAATACAAAAGCATGTGTGGACCTGCCATTGTCTACACAGTCTGTCAGAGCGATTATTATTTTATAGTCAGTGGGGGGTCCAACGAATCCCTCATACCAGACAGGGCTTTGTTCTCACTGCCAGCCATGAGCACTGGACACCAACACAAACACCACCAGCCCATCACTATTTATACTTTTCCTGCATTGCTAGAAGAACATTTAAATGCATATGGTAAAAGAGCATTTCACAGTTTAAAAGAACCCTTCTTTTAATTTCAGTATTGGTCTCTGTAAAGTGCATCTTTAGAGGTAATCAGCTTAGTTACTTTAACCATAAAGGGGGCAGGGAGGTTGATTCAGTGTGCTCTGTGTGCGGTTACTTCCTCAGTCTGACTCACAACACATTTGAATAGTTCAAGTATTTCCATAAATTACCATATGTGCTTTTGTGTGAGGCAGCACCTGCATTGTTCACACCACCTACAGCACATCTGAACAGAGTTTTAAACAACTTTAACTGTATATAATTTACAATAATTATGCTGCATGATTAATATTAAAGCTGTAGTCTGTACTATTTTTTGTTATATTTGCTAAAATTGATACAGACACAATACAGATCAGTAGTGTAAAAATCCACTGTCTGTGGGACCACCCAGTGGCCACAATTTGATTTGCAAGAATCCACCACTCCTGAATCAACACAACCAATCAAAGCCAAGGGGAGTGTCTGAGAAGTGTCAATCATGCTCGTGCATGCTGTATTCTGCAGTGCCCCTCCCCTGCGCAGGTGCAGTGCCTGCTCTCACCTGGTCAGATAGGTTCAAGCTCAAACTGCGAACAATTGCGGAGAGGCAACAGCAGAAAAATGTCCCACTATTGCCCACATCAAAGAGAAGAAATAAGACTGAGGAAGAAAAGCAGTGTAAAAAACACAGTATTGGACCGAGCCAGAAAGAAAACTAAGATAAATATCGGAGCGTAAATGGACGGAGCTGCGGGATTTGTAAGGACTCAAGAGCGCAGAGTTGGCTGCTTTTTTTATTTAATTTAATTTTATATACTATTTATAATCCCAAATTGGCAAATTCTTTTTTTCTGCTGGACAAGTAAGGACCCCAGCTTGATATAATTTCATTTTATTCTTCAACCACAAGACTAACATGGTGGTGGTTGCAGTGATACTCGCAATAGCACATATCGCCAATGTTGCAGTCCAGCTACATAGTTTGTTGGTAAATCTAGCTTGTTAGCTTGTATGCTAACTATGTTTAGCTTTGTCTTTATGGCTTGAGGTTAGCAAAAGTGTCTTTCAGGTGACCGGGCAATTATAAGTTTGTGTTTAGTACACTCTGAAGTGGTTGAATTGGTTTAGAGAAATAACGTCACTCATGCTTCAGAAAGGCAGCATGGCACGGGTAATGATTACCTGGTAACTTTGTCTACCGTGATGTGAGGAATATTGTTTGTTACCCAGGATATCCACAGTGATCTGCATGAGGAACTCATCATTGTAATTTAGTTGTATTGATCAGAAATAGACCAATCGGGGCTTATGTTATGTTGAATGTGCCATCTTGGTTATCTGGCTTCCTCTGTTACCTTGGTTAGAAGCCTGCTTGTACAGAGAGGAAGAAGGAGGGACCTGGAAGCGGTGCTCATTCAAATATTCTGGATAAGTCCACTTTTTTCTCATAACTCCAGACTGCAGCTTTAAGTAATACACTAGCTTCCTGTCAGGCTTATGACTAAATTGAAAATCTGTTTTATTAGTTTGAAGTTGTCACACAATTTGGCTGTGATTGCCCCAATCAAAGTTTAAGACTTGTGGTGAGTGAGCTTCTGATGTCTTAGACCTGCATTGTGGGACAGTCTCCCTCTGGGGGTCACATCAGAAAAGTCTGTCGAGTTATTCTCATTTTACTATATTTGTTCATTTTTGATTTGAACATTTATCCAGATACTTTATATTGTTTGAGTTTGGCAACTGTGACCTTTGTAACCCTCTTCTTGATACATGCTACATGTGTAAAGTAGAGCTGCAATATAAATTGAGATTAATTAATTGAAAGAAAACCAATTGACAACTATTTTGAAAAGGGATGAATATATTTCAGTCATTTTTTAATGCAAAACATTTTACTGGTTTCAGCTTCTTAAGCATGAGGATGTGCTTAATTTCTTTGATATATGACATTAGATGAAGAGTTTATAGGTCCTGGAGTTTTGATTGGACAAATGAAGCAATTTGAAGACAACTTTTGCAGCTTTAAATTTTGAAGAAACAGGAAGTTTGAAGATGGAGGAAATTGTGATAGGAATTTCTCATTATTTCCTGAAATCAAATAAATAATCAACAATGATTTGCAGCCCTAAAACAAACACAATTTTCCTCACATGCAATGAAAAACGTACCTGCCAATGATCAACGCATTGCTGTACCAATACAAGCATTCACAGCCGCTCTCTCTGTCAGAATCAGTCATGATAACTTATTTTGTTTTTACCTTGGCGCGGGCCCCTTAGGGGTGGTTGTACCCTTCGGGGTGGTGGGTCCAGCAGTATTGGCACTGTTGAGGACTTTAGGGGTGGATGGAGTGAGGGGGGCGATGCATGGCTGTTTTTTAGAGGAGCTGGTCGGGGTGAGAGGCGCTGCAGGGGGCTGTGGAGTCGAATGTGCGCTTGTGCTTGCAGATGTAGGGGTTTCGGGTGCTGAAGGAGCTGAGGCTTTGGGGGTCGAGGGCTTCCCCCAGCCCTCCAGGGTATTGAGGGTGATCCTACGGGGCTGGGGTTTAGACTTGGCACTGGGGGTGCTTTTCTTCTCCTCAGGGGGGGTGACAGAGGGGGCATCTTTGCCATGTCCGGTTTGGGACATGGGAGTCGGGGCTGGGCTCGGTGACTGTGTCATGGGAGAAGAGGTCCTGGCTTTCTTGCCCTTTTTCTCTACACCACTGTTTGGGACAAAGACTTCAAGGGTGGGGGGCTCCTTCAGTGGAGTGCCCAGCTCCCCGGGAGAGAAAGAGAGGAAGGAGCAGTAGCCATCTGTGGAGGACACAGCCAGGAAAGAACCATCACGAGACCTAAAGGGGATATAATAGAAAAACATGTCAGTGGTTGGACGGATGAATGACACACAGAACATGAAGTTATCTTTTGTTCTTACTTGTTTTTACATATCAGTCCTCTTTCATGTATATATTCTTGTCTAACTCTAATTGTGAATGATTTTCACTTAAAAGCTCTAAACTCAACTAATTCTAAAAATGACGACTATTTAAGATTCTTCTCTATACAAGAGAGTGCTTCAGAAGAGGACATTAGAGGAGAGTCTTAGTTTTTACCATGTAAGGTCACTGAGCGTGTGGTAGTGGACATTGGACACCAGGCCAAAAGGCAGGGTCTGCTGTGTGTCATACAAAAAGATGGAGTCCTCAGATGCCACAGCAAACACCATACGGTACGGCAACTGGAAAACATTTGGAAGAGGCTCAACAGAGCCATCTGTAGAGGAGAAAGGAAAGAAAGTATGAGTAAAACACTGAGGGATGCATAATAAAGGGAGGGCTTCTTATTGGGGTGTATGTCCTTGCCTTCTCCCTTCTTGGTCCTCAGTTCAAAGTAGACAGGGCAGCAGCGCACAGCCAGCGTGGCTTTACTTGGACATGGTAAGTGAGCGATGGGCCTAAAACACAGACAGAGATTTACCAGTGTAAATATATTCAACACTAACTCTCACTCTATAAATACCACAGCATGTCACAAAAGTTACCTCTTGAGGCTCTTCCTGGAAAAGATGTAGGTGGTGTTTATTATGTTTTCTCCAATCTCCACACACCCAGCTGAGGATTAGAAAGGAGGCAGCAGAAGAGGGAATTTCGCTTATAGACATGATCTTTACTATGATATTATACACCAAATTTCAACAGGTGAAATCAACATTTGGGGCATCCTGAGCAGGTTACCTGGGGCAAGCAGGAAAGACCCGTCTGGTGTGAATGAAAGACGGCGGAAAAATGACCTCATACTGTCGTCATGGAACATTCTGTACTGCTTGACCTGCAAACATGAAGAGAAATGCAGCGCTCAGGGTATGTTACATGTCTCACTCACTTAAAGCTGGGCAGAGGGTCTCTGCACATTTTACAGAGTAAATTCAATTAACTTTAATACAAAATAAAGGGAATCATATGACACATGCAAAGAAGCTTTATAAACAAGTGTAAGGGAACAAATGGCCAAAACAGAGAACTGAAAAAGGAACATGCAAAATATTTGAGTGCCAAGTTTATATATCAAAAAAAAGAAGAAAAATAGAGAACTATATAATACTGTCATCAAAAGCAAAGTTTCTACTGACCTCTCCTTCTGGGAGTGGCCCAGAGCTCATTTTACTGACACAGAAAGCCTTCTTCTTGGTGTGAGTACTGTACACACGCATCACTCTGAAGGGGAGGAAAAACAAAAACACCTTAAGCGCCAAACTGCCGAAACCCCACCGTCAGTGACAAGCTGCACAACACCACATACATTCTTTAAATGAAGATTAGACCCGCAGAAAGACCATAAGGGGTCCAAAAGTCTGTTTCTGTACCTGTCACAGCTGAGAGTTGCTACATATTGGCCAAGAGGATCCCAGGTCACTCCCTGCACATAGCTCTTATGATCATTCAAGATACACAGCTTCTGTCCTGAAATACAGAAACGGTTGCAACAAATGTAATAAACACAAATCAAAGATATACTATTACATATTTTACAGTAAATTGTAGAATTGCATTACTAAAGTACTGAGCAAATATAACAGACGAAACTGAAAATGTACAGAATACACAGATGTCTGAGTCTAATCAAACCTTTGCTGATGTCCCACATAACAGCGGTGTTGTCGACAGACCCAGACACCATGAAGTTTCCATCCCGTGTCCAGCAGATGTCATACACATCCTCAATGTGTCCCCTAAAGACAAATCAAATAGTGAGTAATGTGTTAAAACCACTGTTGCTACAGATTAACATCCATCGGACAGCAAATTTAAAAATTGATAGGACAAGAAGGTCTCCATACTCAGGGTTACGTGTGGGCTAGGGCTGGGCAATAAATCGGCAAAAGCGATTAATTCGAATTTGTAGTTTCGGACGATTTAAAAAAAATAAAATCGACTTTCTCTTTAACTTGAGAAAACCCTCATGGGCATATTGACTTTCCACAGAGAAACAAACACAACATGCAGCGAGCCAAGAGTTCCTTCCTGTAAAGGCACTGTCTCGTCAGTAGTTCGGTTTTGTTGCGTCGGACCTCGAACAAACCACGGTGCGCTGCAAAATTTGTTGAAAGTCTGTGGCAATTAAAGGCAGCGGACCGACACATTTATTTCAGCCTCTCAAACAGATGCATGCATCACAGCGGGACACTTGTTGTTCACTAGGAGATGCACAAGACCACAGCAGCCCACAAACACCCGCTAAAAGCAGCCGACATTAGCGGAATCATTTAATCATTGTGTCCCGTATGAGGACAGTTTTTTTTTTACGGATGCAGTCACGTTGCATATCGCTAAAGATATGGTGCCTGTATGTACAGTGGAGGTTCATGCACATGCTGAAAATGTCTGAAAATGTTTGTCTCAAGTCAGAGGAAGCAGACAGGCTCGTGTCTCTGGCCAAAAATGTGTTAAAAAGACTGCAAGCACACACCTGATGTCCTGTACATCTACCAACATGTCATGTTTACTATGCAATGCATGCAGATGTTTAATTTAGTTTACATATCTTCAGGGATATAAAATACTTTTTGTAAACAAAAGGCAGCTTTTGCAAAATAAAGTATTTAATCAAAGTTATGTTAACACTTTATCAACACCAATATGGAGACTGATGTGTTTTTATAATAGCAAGCAATCTGACATGTTAAATTTATGTTTACAAAAGCATTTTATCAAAAAGGGACATACTTTTCAAGTGAGTTTGAAGGTGCACCGTTTACAATGACAGGGCAATTTTGTTAAAAAAAATTAAAGCATTAAAATAAATGCAATGCTTTTAATAATTAATTTGTAATTTGAAGTTTGTTCTTGAGAAGGAAAAAAAATCGTTTAAAATCGTAAAAATTTGTAAAAAAATCGGAGCTTCAATTTTTAGGCCATATCGCCCAGCCCTAGTGTGGGCCTGTACTGGTTGTTTGCTCTCTCTCTCTCTCTCTCTCTCTGCCTGTTCTCTCTATGTCTCTCTCCCTTTGTTGCTCTCCAGCGCCCTCTCTTCCTTTGTCTGTTTTTAACTTTCGGGAAGACACACCTATCCAGGTGTGTCGCAATTACGTCACGACAGTATTTAAGGAGGAGTGAGTGGAAGTCTCACTCTCTCTGGAGCCACTGCCCAGCTCACATCAGAAAGGGGATATTTTTCCCTTCGTCTCCTTCTTGCCCCCACCTGTTTTTCATTGCTGGGGTTTTGTTTTGTTTGTTTGTAGTTTAGTTTTGAGATCACTGGTAGTCCAGTTTTCGGTTTTCTTTGGTTCATTTAGGGTTAGATTAATTTCTTTCCCTTTTGATAGTTTAGAGGGGATAGCTGGGTGCGACGGCCCACTGTGTGGCTGGCTCAGTGATTTCCCCTTCTTTTGTTTATTCCAGCAGGGATCTCCAACCTTTTTCGGTTTGAAGCTTATTTGTTGCTCTTTTGATTTCACAATAAAACTTTGCTTCAAACATTTGATATCTGAGGGTCCTTTTAAATATGTTGCACCTTCTCTTTCTGTAAGAGGGATTCAAAGTAACCGTTCTCTTGTAATTCTGAAATGTGTCTGCTTCATTTGTCTGATGGGAATTTTAAGTGGCAGACATTGAGAAAAGTCTGACAGAAGTATAATTGTCAGTGTTGGAAATGAGCTAAATGGGCTGAGGCAAACAGCAGAGATGATAAAATATGATCTGGTGGCTGCTCACTTCAACATGCAGCACAGTGGCTTGTAATACTGCAAAATATAGAAATGTACAACTTTGTAATACCATCCAGGGTGGAATCATTGCGCTTGCATTACTGATTGGCCAACACAGTGCACCTGTCAAATGAAACTGACTTGTATGAAGGCATAGCTTGAGGCAGGTTTACCTGTTTTGACGGGAGTCCACACTGTGCCAATGCAATGGTCATATCAAAATGAATAAAGAGGCTGTATTTTTGATGTCCTGCTATAGTCAGTCAGAAAACAGTACAGGAGTCTTTAGAACCAAAAGAAAAATCCAAGTCCTCTGGAAAACACCCTGACTTAAAGGGACTGAAGCTGGCAGAGTTGTGTACCTGAGTGTCTTGACCACAGCCCAGCTCTCCTTGTTGAGCTGAGCATCTTCGTCCTCCTGGAACATGGGGGCCTGCTCAGGCTCCTTGGAGTCGTTAAGCTTCCACAGCAGAATCGCTGCATCTGTACCATATAGAAACCAAACTATTACTAAAGGCCACTATGTGTTAAAAAACTGTTCAGAATAACATCATCATCGCCACTATCTTGCGTCACTGTATTATGTCTCACGTACCGTCTCCTCCTGAGGCAAGCAGCTCTCCATTAGGGCTGAAGCGCACTACGTTGACAGCCTTAGTGTGTCGAGCCAGATTAGACAGAAACTCCACCACTGCCTTCCCATCAGGGCCCGTGTCTACCCGCCACAGCTGCATCAAGATCAGTGCAAAAAGTCAGTAAATGTATACACTTTGAACAACTTATATTGTATACCACAGCTGCAGGAACGTATACACTGTTGTTGCTGTTTTCACTCACAGTTACATTTTTACTCAATGAGTATTTTGCAAACTTCTGTATGCTGTGTTTTGCATGTATTTCATTCTACAACCATTGACGACAACCCGGCTAAATTTATATGACAATTTTTGTGTGGAAGTGTAAAGCAAGTAAAATACACAATGTACTTAATGTACATGTACTTAACTACAGTACTTGATTAAATGTACTGCTGGTTCATCGCTTTAACCAGATGTATTGATGTATTGACTCCTTCCTCTGCACTCACTCTGACTGTGGTGTCAACTCCAGCTGTTGCCAGCCGATGGATGCGTCCATCCGAGCTGTGCTGGAAGTCCAGACTGTAGACTGGCTCCTTGTTGTGCCATGCAATCTCACACGTTACCACCTTCATATTGTATATTTAACACAGACCTTAAGAGAGAAAAAACATTTCAAGCTTCGGACAGAACAAGGCCGACATTGGCCCTAGCAACAAACACAGACTGCTAACTCTACATGCTGATCAATATGAAACCTTAATTACGGGATATAGAAGGAATTAATTTAATTTCACAGAGTCACAGGAACCGACTGCAAAAACTAGCTAACCCCGTTAGCAATATACTCAGCGGGACTGTTGGGGTCATTTGTGGCAGTCGTTATTGAGAAACGACACAACCAGGCGCCTGCAAACACAAGTTACTCTTAGCCAACGGCTATGTCTGCTATAAACACAATTCGTTTTTTTCTGTATGTTCGTTAAAATTTAGTTATCTCGAAGTATTTCACTGCGCCTTACCTCCCCTGTTGTCCTACTGGAGCGAACTATAATTTCCCGCGTACGTTTCTTTCAAAACTTCCGGTCCAGTAGACTTCTCTGATTGGAGGACAATGCGGAAGAAGGGGGTCACCATCTGGTGCGTTCAATTCCATCCAACCTTCTCGAAATCTATGCTCGAAATGTGTTACACTGGTGCAGAAATCAACTATTTTAAGTTTGTGGGTGATGTAAGTTCGGAAAAGCCGGTCACTTCAGTTTCCCCCATTCATGTAGATGGACAGAACACTTTTTCAAGCATTTTCTAAACACATCTACTCATTCTACATTTACGGCATTTAGCCGACAATTTGTACAAAGTGACTTACAGTAATTCACACATACATTCATACACTGCTGCCGGTGGTGCCGACCTGCACATCAGGAGCAGTTTGGGGTTCAGTATCTTGCCCAAGTACACTTCGACATTCAGACCAGGGGAATCGAACCAGCGACCTTCCGATAACAAGATGTTGGCTCTACCCCTGAGAAACACACAGTCTTGAGTTTTCAGTAAATGTGATGAAATGTATTCTTCTATGTGAGTCCCACACCAGTTGATTTGTTTGGTGTCTGTCAAAGTCTTATTAATCTAAAAAGCTGGTATTTTTCAAGAAAAATTCTACCATTCCATTTAATACACCAGGTATAGAGATACCCTGTAGGGTCATGCTGCAGTGGCATTAAATTCATCACCTTAGACGACTCTCACACACATCAGTGAGTTAATAAAATGCGTAATGGTTATCAGTGACATTAAAATCTGCATATGGATTTGTATTTACAGTGTAAAGCACTGCTACATATGTTGCAAAGATATTCAACATTCTTAGCTGTTACGTGTGGGCCTGAACTGGTTGTTTGCTCTCTCCCTCTGCCTGCTCTCTCTCTGTCTCTCCCTTCATTGCTCTCTGGTACCCTCTCTTCCTTTTGTCTGTGTTTTATCTTTCAGTGAGACACACCTAGTTGCAGTTGAGTTGCAATTACCCGACAGCATTTAAGGAGGATTGAGTGGAAGCCTCACCCTCTCTGCGAGCCTTCCTATTAGTGTCCATAACATTAGTTGACAGTGAACTGAAGCTTTGAAAGTCCCTCATGCAAACTCTGAACTGGAGAAGAGTGGTTCCCAGTACTGAATAAGAACTCCCTGGAATGAAGACGCTCATTCCCTTGAGGAACCTTTACCTGCTAGAATTTCAAATATTTGTAAAAGTTTTAGGCTGTCTGCTTGTCTTGGGCTTCTTCTCTTGATACTAAATATATAAAATCTTATCTTATGAGGGCTTTGCAAAACAGATGTTTCACTAGGTTTGTGAAAACCCCATCAGATCAACCCAAACTATGTGATTCACGAGCCTGCTAAAATCTGATAGTGCTCGTGATAGTATCTGTATTGAGATGATCTGCATCACTTCAGCCCAAATAATTATTTTCCTGCGGTTGCAACATGTAGATTCAATTCTCTATCATGGCTACCTATTAAAAATTTCTCAAGCAAAGCACAACCAGTTTAATAATTTAGAAGGGCGTTTTATGATTATCCTTTAAGTTAAGTTTCACTTTGTATCACTCAGAAACATACGCTACTGTTCATTACCAGCCCTGTCATCAATAGTTTCTCCTATCAGGATTCCCAAGGATACCAATGACAATGTCAAACAAAGAATTTAGAGTGTTTAATCACAGAGCAAAGTCGGTAAATATA
>OMLP01037309.1:0-14488 GCA_900302685.1 Spondyliosoma cantharus | reverse complement strand
GGTAAATATAAAAATATATCTGACAGGATCAATACAAAAGAATGCTTAAATACAAAGCAAAGAGGAAACAGTCAGCTGTCGTGAAACAGAATCAGATGGAACATCAGGAGTTTTTCAATATAACCATGATAACATTCTTTAAAGCACAAGTCAACACTATGACTAGAATTAAATGATCAGCAACACATCAAGCAGTTGACAAGTAAATTCATTATTATATCATTCATTTATGTATGCTGTCATTGTATTTTTACATGATTTCTTCTCCAACAGTCATCTTTCAAGATGAATACATAGTGCAAATTAGCTCAGAGTGTGCTGCATTTACTGTATCAACATCTGTACACATGTGCACACCTTAGAGTTTTCGGGCAACACTTTTCATCATAATGTATCTTGTTGCTCTTCTCACTCTTTCTATATAAACTTAACTCAAAAAACTTAAAAATTATATTTTTTCATCTAAGTTTTTTTTTTTAATTATACCACATCAAATAGGCACAATCTTTTTCTTTTTTTTAAAAAAACAAAAACCTTCACATCAGTCATTATCTACTCATCCCCATGCTGATGGAAATTGTTCTCTAAATAACTAAAAGAACAAAAAACTTAAACAAAAAAACATAAAAAGGCTCCTTACAGCTTGTCCGTCATAATCCAAGTTTGAATGAGTTCTGAATTGATTTGAAAATACCCTTTTAAACCCTTTCGGTCGAAGTCTTCACCATCAATGCTAAGTTAAAATTGTTAGCACTCACCCTGTTAAGGGTATAAATAATGATTTTCAAATTAATTCTGGATCTCAGATCCTCAGGAGACTTAGATTATGCAATCTTTGCTACTTTAGTTGTTAAGGAGACCAGCCCTTAGTTGCACTTCTCTATTTCATGGATCAAATATGACAACACCCATGTCTCTGTCATTCATATTTGTTTAACTTTTAAATGCAATCAATATAGATGTTTAACACCTTAAAATAAACTTGACCTAATGTCCCACACTCATAAGAAACTGTATTCTTGTTTACAGATGGAGTGGCAGGCATTTATTCATTTATTGCTCTGTCCTTACGTCCCCACTGGTATGACAGACTCTTCATTGGAGAGAACCTGTTCAAGGATCTCATCGATCACATTACACTTATAGTTCACCTGGTCCAGGTCCAGTGCAGGCACATAAGTTATGAGAAGGCGGCCGATGTTGTGACGAAGCTCCATCAGACTGTGGGGAAAAAGAGAAAAACAAAACAAACATTTACAATGTTGTTCTGCTGTTGCAATCATACATGGCTTTGTCTGTTAGTGATAATTCCCACAACATGCAAGACAACAATCCAACCTTCTGAGTGTATCTGAGCTTGACTCAGTGCCAGAAGCTGGTGCTGTTCCTCCTGACTCAGAAGAATCAGTGGCTCTGTGTGCCTCTTGTGCTTTTTCTCTCTCCTGCTGCAGGCTCAACCGGAGCTCTTCACACTGGGATGCCAGGTTTGCTTTTTCCTCTTCCAGGCTGTCCAACTGGTGGCACAGCAAACAATGAACCCCAGGAGAAAATAAAAATGAATAAAGGAGGGAGGTGGGGCAGGTCAACGTCAATAAAACAAAAAGATACAAAGGTTTACAAAAACCTACATGGCCTAGCAAACAAGGTGAATAGAGAAAGAACAAATCAATGATCCACACACACACACACACACACACACAATATATATATAATTAATATAAATGTGAAAGAATGTAAATCTCATGATGTTGTCTTTCATGCCAATAAAGCCCCTTTGAATTGAATTGAATTGATCAAATACAGCTGAGCCATCTTAAATAACTATTTTTATTGTTAACTTTATTTCACATGAAACGAAAGGAGGAATGTGTAACAAAAGCTCAGAAAAAGTGGTCTGACAAGCATTTAAAAAAGAGCCTTTACTACTGATCATTCTCAATGTCAATTGTTTTTGTTTTCTCAATTAATTGAATTGTTGTTTGGTCAGAAAAATGTAAGAAAAATCTGAAAATCAGTGTTTCCCATAACTCAAGGTGACGTCCTTAAATGTCCTGTTTTATCCTCAACTAAAAGAAAATCAGTTTGCTATCATAGAGGAGAAAAGAAACCAGAAGATATTCACATTTAAGAAGCTGGAATCAGAATCAAACTTCACACACAAACTCTCAAGCAGCATTACAGCCAAAATGGGTACTGTAATTTATTTGGAGCCAATTCCATATACACTGTCGCGCTGCCATAAATACTTAGTAACACTCTATAAAACTTACAGTGCTCTCTCTTGGATCGAGAGAGGTGCCTCTCACCAAATCGTCTACTGTCAAACTAGGCTATGCTGATAAACTATAAACCAAGATTCTGTTAGTACACTGCCTATTACTTGTGTTAAATGCTCTCAGAAACATGGCTGTCTATCTGCAACAGAGAAAGATCATGAACTGGAAGTGGCCGTCTTTTTGTTTCTGTACGCTGAAAATGGAGGCGAACAAAAGGGGAAAACCAAGAACCAGCCACAGCCCTTTCTCTGTTGTCTCTGTTCATGTAGTAGTAATTTAAAAGTATTATATGTATGTAACGCTGTGATCCTCCCCTCTCACTGAAGTTACACAGGGCAGAGACAAGTGATAGGGGGGCAGAGTGGCTGAGACAGAGACATTATTCACCCTATCACAAGACACTATACCATCAAAATGCTTTTGAAGTTATTTTAGAGGTTAAAGAAGTTGCATAATGGTGCTTTAAATATTTCTTCAAGAAAAATACAGTAGTAGAAGTATTGCCAGTCTTTTACTTTGAGCTCACAACACTGACCTGTGAGCGCAGTTCATCCCTCTCCTTGTTCCTCTGGTCCAGTTCCCGGATCAGACGGTCAACTTGCAGTGTGATCTCATCAATGTCCTTTTCCTCACCTTGCGAAGCACTGGGTTTTATTTCAGCCATTGCCAGTAAAGATTCGTTATCCTTAATCAGTTCACTGACTTTATGTTTGACCCTCTCAAACAGACTTTTGTAGTCCTTCCCTCCCCCAGTTTCCTCTGTCTGGCTGGCCTGATGACAGCACTCCCTCTTTACATTGACCTCAGTGAGCTCTTGTAGCCTGCTCTGAGCGTCTTGCAGTTGGCAGGTAAGTGCTCGGACCTGCTCTTTAAAGTCGTCTCTCTCCAGAGCTGTAGCCTCCATGAGATCTAAGAGCTGGTTTTGCTGTTCCTGTACTTCTATCATACTGGGGTACTGAAGTGGAGCGTCTCTCCTGTCACTGACATCTGCACAGGAAGGTCCAGCGTTGTCTTCGCGACGCAGATGATCTGTCTCTCCTTTCTGCGGAGTCTGCTTTCCTTGATTCTCATTGCGAGTGTCACTCTGACCTGCCCTCTCCTTCCCTTGTGTCTGATCTAGGTCTTCCTCTTCCATCTTCACTTTGGCTACATTTGTCTGGGTGGTGATGCTGGCCACCTCTGCAGGTGGTGCTGGGGGGGACGGACTGGTTCCCACATCTGTCGACGATGCAGAGTCCATACCAGTGCCATTCATCTCCGAGGGGTCGTCCAGGGCAGCATCATCACTGCACTCCAACAGCATGCCGACTTCACTTTGCTCCTTCTCTGCCTTCACTTTACTCAAATCAAAGCCTGGCTTTTTTGGCTTGGGGGTACTGTCAGTTTCCAAGATGACAATATCATCATCAGTGTCATCACCATCATTATCAACGGGCACTGATGGCGAGCTCATTGGGCTCACATCCACTGACATGGACGAACTAGGGGTGCCGAAAAGATTTCCATTAACTTTTGGTCTTTTGGGTGTTCTTTGTGGAGTAGAAGGCGGTGTTCTTTTCCCCCTGCAGTGCACACAAAGCACAGATAATAT
Source organism: Spondyliosoma cantharus (assembly GCA_900302685.1). Taxonomy (NCBI): domain Eukaryota; kingdom Metazoa; phylum Chordata; class Actinopteri; order Spariformes; family Sparidae; genus Spondyliosoma; species Spondyliosoma cantharus. Next base: position 10,621 of record OMLP01037309.1, on the reverse strand, counting down.
GACTCTTAAACCAATTTAAATGTATATATTTAAAGCAGCTACAAGGAACTAAACTAAACTAACCTAACCTAACCTACCCTTGTAAAAATCTTGATCTGGCTAGTGAGTGCATTTAAGTGAAAGAGGAATTTTATCTTTAATTAATATATATATATATTTTTAATCACTGTGATATGAGGGTAGAGAAACAAATAAACCGTGCCGACAGTCTACAGGCTGTGAGACCTCTCTATTTATCCTCAGCAATCCAACATAAAAATCAGTTTTAATTCTATGACTTAGCCAACCTGGATAAGACTCGTCCGACCCACTGACAGATATTAAGAATAACTAATACCTGCTTATAAAAAGCCAATAATCTCGCTGATGGTCTTGTATGCTTGTGTAGGTAATAAAGAGGCATCAGCATTACACTGAAACTGTTAGAATGTTCCCTGTTGTAGTGACAAACATTAAACGTACTTCCAAAGCCACTCAGTTTTTAGCAGTAGGCGGCGAAGTTGAACTGGTTGACTCGTATATGTTACCATTTTGTATTCCTCACTTACAAGTCACGGAAGAGGCAGATTGTCGTTTTGTTGTTTTATTTCAAGTTGTTATTTATTCATCCATATACATCCAAGCTTCTCTTAGAGTCCTCACATATGGAGATATAGGCTACACAAGGTCCACAGATGACAACATTATCCTAACAGTAACATAACTTAGTTTAACGGTCAAAAAAACTTTTTTCTCTGCACCTAGCACTGCTGCTAATCCACGTTCTGACCTCTGAACTGCCCTCCAGTCAGTTGCAGTGCGCATGTGCAGTGCCTAGTTTAGGTGCTATAGAACAGTTGGAAACTAGGCAGAAAAGGCAATAATGGCATAAGACACAACATACCAAAGTGTAAAACACCATAACCTACAATAAAAATCTTAGCAATATTGGCTCCTACACCTGTGGTATGCTTAAAATCACAAACAACACAAGATCATACCTTGGGATGCCTGCTGACAGTGAGCACACATTAGAAATAACTGGAAGACCACTGCTACTGGAGGGGCTGCAAGCTGGAAAAGAAGAAAAATAGGCATTTGTTATTTTGTCAAACGTTCTCTCTTACACACACACACACACACACACACACACACACACACACACACACACAGAGAGAGAGAAAGTTTTCTTACCAGCTTGAGAAATGGTGAAGGATTCAGCTCTAACAGTACCACCTTTTGGTAACCGAGTGTTAAATCTGCTCCTTGGGGTGGTGGGGATGGAGGGGGAACGGGTCGGCTGTCGAGGACAACAACAATCATTATAATTTGTGATAATGAATATTCCTAAACCCTACCCACTTCTCCAATGTGTTTAGTAAAATTCTGTTAACACAATCATTATCATTGGTGTCAGTTTGATTCCTTTGGTATCAGATGGGTAACGTACAGTTTGACGCAGCTGCTGTTTCAGGGCCTTGTTCTGCCTGGTGAGTTCAGCCAGTTGCTCTTCTTTGTGCTTCTGTTCCTCCTCGTCCTAGAAAAACAATCCCCAAGTGCCATTTATCACGTGTTAACATTTATGGAATCAAAAATCACTAATATCAGACACTACTTAACACAAATCATGAGGAGGTTTTACAGAAGCAGAAGGCAGAAACATGGCAGATGATTTACAGCAGATGATGTGTCTGTACCTTTTGTCTTTGCCTCTCTTTATTCTTTTTCTCTTCCCTCTCCCTGTAGAAAATAAATCACACTTTGTTATTATTTATTATTATTTCTAATGCTCATATAACCTGTTAAAATGCTTAAAACAGTGATGTGCTATTCTTATTTAGTCCAACTATTCAATTAAACCTTTGCCAAAGTGTTTTTCACTGAAACAGGACTCACTGTTGTTTGAAGGTCTTGCGGTAAGGCTGCTCATCATCCGAGTCTACGGGCTCCTGCTCTACCTGGCAGCTCCTGGGAGAGCAAATTAGAGAAATAGAATATTAAAAACAAAAAAAACAAACAAACAAAAAAAAAAACGTGGGCGGCTGTAGCTCAGTGGGTAGAGCCGTTTGGTCAGTGATCGGAAGGTCACTGGTTCGATTCCAGGCTCCCCTGGGCGGGACTGAGCTACATGCCGAAGTATCCTTGAGCAAGATACTGAACCCCAAAACTGCTCCTGATGTGCAGTTGGCTCTAGCCTCTGCCATCAGTAAGGGTCCTGCAATAAGCTGGCGACTCATTCAGGGTTGTAACCCTGGCCTCTGCCCAATGAGTCACTGGGATAGGCTCCAGTAATCCCCCTGAAAAAGGGGGACTATAACATCACCGCGACCCCGAGAGGGATAAAGCGGTCAAGAAAACGGAACGGAATATTAAAAACATCCGTAAACATCCACTGAGTCCGTGTGTTTGGGTTAGGCTATCATTAGAATACCATTGCCTGCTCAGTACTTTACCATCACTGTATAACTCTTTGGTATGGGAACCTTTTCATGAATCACGCCCCTTGAACATTGCACACTACAGACAAACAGAGTCACAGCTGACAGCTAATCACAGTAGATCCACCTTTTCTGGGTGACGTCTTGTATATGAAATGGCTGTATCCTCTCAATGCTGTGTTATCATTAACTATTATAACCTGGTCATGGGTCACCTCAACCTGTCCTTGGGGGAGAAGAAGGCAGCACGGGCCTCACAGGCAAAGTAACAAACACGTTTGATAATAACTGCATATATTAAGGAACTGGATCAGCTGATTGATTTCAATGCAATGTTTACTTTCTTGATTTTTTATTATTGCAGTGGTGGTCAGCGCAAAACAGAAATATTACTGCTGGTGTTGCACAGGTGCTCCTAGTTCAAGTGATTTAGTTGCAGTGTCACCAAAAGTAGCCCCAAAATGTAAATAAGTTACTGCAGTCTGGAGCCTCAAAGGTGTTCTGATAAAAAATGCTACATTGATTATATAACAGTCACAAATGTAAGTGCAGATATCATTTTACAGAAAAGTAGATTTGCGTATAGGAAAATCTTCTTATTGTTTATTTGATCACAACCAGGGTTCCTACACTTTAAGACTACATTTCTAGCACTTTTAAAGCATTTCAGGTTTTCAAGCACCTCAGAATGTAAAAAAATGCATTCTGCTGTGTTAACCTGCATTTTTAATTATAAAATAAAGTATCCTGTATCATAAATGGATATCTGGCATTTGTTGTGCACATCATAAAACTCTTTTGATCTGTTTTCTATCACTAGCTGATCCAGAAAGGGAGGGCAGGGTGAGGCCAGGCCAGTCTGTTGTTTGCTTTCATTAGCCTTCCTTTTACTTTATCTACAAATGTAACAATTCAGTCAGGTAGGGAATTTCATGAAAGTAATGCAGTTATAATCTCAAGCAGTTTCAAGGACTTTATCAAACATCCAAGCACTTTTCAGACCTGCGAAACACCACATTAAAATTCACTTTCAAGGATTTCAGCACCCGCACAAACCACGCACATCAGACTGTGATTATTGCCATAGATTGTTGGACAATGCTCTGCTTACCTGAACTGAGGATCAGGGTTCAACGGGCAGTACCATTTGTCTGGCAGCTTGCTGCAGTCTATACCATCAGGGAGTTTGCGCCATTTCAAACACGTATCACACTGCGCCCAGTTTTGATCTGGCCGCTTCCTAAGGATACAGGCAGAGGCAAATATCAGAGCATGTAGACAACATGGTGAGAAAAATGTAGGTGTAGAATTCATACTGTCACTTCAAAATGTACTGACATGGTATCTTCCACTGGGATGCAGTTTGGATCTTCTTCTTTTCTCTTGTGGCGGATTTCTTTCCAGTACTCCTCCAGTTTGGTCCCCAGAGTGTTCATAGTTTTCCTGAATCAAAACATAAATAACATATCTTTTGTGTGGAAAATCCAAACTCACACACATAAATGCATTTGGAGTATAATCACACCAATGTGAGCAAAACTCAGTATGGCACCAGCCCCCCCCTTACCTGTACTTATCTGTCTGATCAAAGCTCTGTTTGTTGTGGGTAGGATCCAGAAAGTTACACTCAATGACTCCAATGACCCCAACACCTATGTTGTTGGCCTGCAGAGGAAAAAAAGATTCATAAGAACCCTGCATGATGACATTAAGAAAAACTTGGAAATGCGTGTAACTAACCGTAACAACAGAGACACACCTTGAGCTGGCAGCCAACGCGTTCATATGCTTTGATGAGCCGATTCTTGTGATACATCATAACGCCATACTGGTCTTTACTTTTGGTGTTATAACCAAAAGTGATAGAAACACGTCCGTTCTGAAATAACATTAAGGAAAACTCAAGAGCATAGAGGGGTTCAGAGATATAATGTTTCCAAATAAATACATTTATAAAACACTCAACATACATTTTAAACTAATGGAAGAATTGTCAAGCACAAGAGGTCCTGTGATGAAAGGATACCAGGAAAGTGGGCTTGTAGTGGTCTTTTCTGATGTAGGCCAGACTCTTTGCGATGAGCTGAGATTTCACCTTTTGGCCACGTATGACGACCTGCATCCGAGGCTTCAGGTAGAGAATACTGCAATATGCCTAGAGTCAGTAAAGACACAGGAAGTTAAAAAAGAATATGGTGTTGTGACTGTATTTGGATAAAGCATATAAATGATATGACAGAATGATTAGGAGGTTTTTAAACACATATTACTGTTCCTCACCCGCAGTGAGTAAACGCTCTCAGGAATGTATGATGTCACCCCTGGATGTGGAGATTTATCATTCATTGCCTCGTAGATGTAAGATGGAATTCGGATATCATAACGGTCACTCATAAAATCAAACTCTGCTGAATCAGTAGATGTTCTATTGGAAAAAGGGAAAACAGAAAATTTAAATCATGCTGTTCCAGGAGGAAGTAAACATCTTTCTAGGTGGGGCATGAAGACAGACCTGCGGAGATTCCAGATGATGATCCGTGTGCCGGTTGTCCCTGTGGAACTGGAGGAACTGATGGCATTGATCTCTTGGAGCAGGTCTGCTTGTGTCTTGAAAGGAGAGTAGCACAGGATGTCCTGCAGACTGGCATTGTGCTCCTCTCTTACTCTGAGTAAGCTGAAGTTAAGGACAACTTGCAACCAAACTTGGACAAATGCAAAAAAGATTTCCTGGTTGGCCCCTCATTTGGATGATGCTTTGCATTTCCTCCACAACGCACAAATGCAGGCATGAAGGTGACCACACACAACTACTGAGGACTTTAAAGGTGACACAGAGCAGAGTAATTATAACAGGAGCAGGCCACCAACCAGCCAAGACAAAACAAGAACCTCCTACCTAAGAAAGGTGCTACTTTTGTTGCATGGACGTAGCTTTGGTATAAAAAGTCTGACAGACACCAGATAACTGTTCTGTGCAAATGAAGGTGCAGACTGGCACCCACAACAGACTCATCTTTCCCATGTATACAAGAAATCATATCAAAAAGGTATGGAGAGAGTCTATAGATGACAGCTACAAAAGCACAGTTGAATGCTCAAAACAAACCCCCGACTCAGATGTTGCTTGTGGCAATTGAAGAATACTTCACATAAACTCATTGACTAGTGCATCCACACTTTTTGGACAAACCAATAAGAGTGATGTGGCCGACTATATACTGATGCTGACTGGATGAATTACTTTCATTACTCTTCCTTGGGGTGATGTAATGTAAATATTGCAATTTGAGTTACAGCTAAAAGCAAGGCGGATGGGGAGCTTGTGCCAAAATAACTGTTTTTAATGCAATATTGTGTTTTAATGCTGCAAATGGAAAATTTAATAGGTTGTTTCATGGGGGGATAAAGTCTACAGAGCATTTTATTCATTCACTCTGGTGTGTGACTAAAAGAAAACACATTTCTACAACAGTACACACACTATAAAATCTGTGTAGATTTCTATTCAATCCCCCTTAAAAACTCTCAAAAAAATGAATAGCTATTCCAGGACCCTTTTCAACACTTGACAACACCAACACTTGATACTTTTAAATTGGCAATAAAAAAGGAAGATATATACCTTTACACTTGTGTAAGACTGTGTAAAACAAGACTTGTGTACACTTGTGAGACAATATGTCTTACCACAGTAGGTAAAGGATATACCGGTTTCTTTCTCCATTCTCAAAGCAGACAATAGGTACGATTATTTGCTGAGCATCAATCTTCTCTAGGTAAGTCTGAGAGAGCATCCCGACACACAAAGTAGTCTTTGATTTGGAGAAGACGATGGCGTCTTTGCCCAGACGCATGGATCCAGACTTGAAACCGTTGCCATAGATACCAATTGGCTCTAGACCATTTATAGCAATCTTGTCACTGTATCCAAAGCTTGAGGGGGAAAAAATGTGGTTTAGTGAGTATATGAATCTTATTATTTTTCATAAATAAATGTAGCATCACATATAGAATTTGTTTTTAAAAGGTGTAAGTAGTCATTATGTATGTATGTATGTATGTCAGTGCAATGTCAAATTCCAGTGGATTATTAAATCCTACAACAAACAACAAAAATCCACATTTGATAGTTAATAAGGTAACACAGATTTGTCCAGGATTTTTACATAAATTACGAAGCAGCAGTGTCCTTACCTGAGCATCTTATGCATCGTGTCATGGTCCAGTCCATTTCCATTGTCCATAAAGCTGAGGCATTCTTGTCCTTGAACCATAGTCTTATCAATCCAGAACTGTTTGGCACTGACATCTGGGTCATAGGCATTGTCTGAAAAATGAAACAGTTTTTAAGTGCAACTTAAATTCAAATGAAAATCTAAATCTGGGCGTTTAAAGTTCTCACAGTGCACTATGATGCAGGTGGTAAGATAAAAAAACTGTCTAATCAGGATATCTGGGTTTTGCCATGTCGTTTTAGCAACTGCTTGCAAGGCACATCTCTTCTCTTAATTGCATTATAGGATGAGTCAATACATGTAAACAGAAGTTGATATGTATTCAAGTGGATGTACAGTGTTCCAGCTTGTAAAAACAGGTTTTTATGCTACAGAAAATGTGTGACATCAGACAAAGAGTGCAAGAGTGCAAATAATTATCTCCCAGAGGTGTGGACGTTTCTTGACTATAGGATACATTGCAATGCAGACGTGGAAGATTCTGTTTTGATGCTGAGACGGAGCATAATCGAGAGTCTGCAGCTTATGTTGACTGTTGACTGTCTGGCCTCAGCTGGACAATATAGATACTGCACTCCTCGATTCAACATGTTGTGGCTGCCTTTACCTCAACATTCTAGTGAGACATCAGCTCACTCTCCAGCTGAGGTCATCACTTTTTAAAAAGCTTTCACAGAGCAGTGAGAGAAGTGACTTAAGCATACATTAATAAGGGATAAGACTACAACAAACACACAAAGGAAAAAAAGCGCGGGGCAGCATTTTTGGTTTTGATTTAGTTCTGAAGTATGTAGATTTTTGCAAATTACAGCACTATTAATTTAGATTAAATTAGTGACAACTGGAAACACAGTATAACTAATTCCTTCAAAAATAGATGTACTAATCAACTGTTTCACATGTTTAGAATATTTATTAAGTGGTAATCTGACTGTCCGTGTGACAGCATTTCATCAAAGACCTTACATTTTACATGTTATTATTTGAATTAGGCCATTCTAATGTTGATGCTATCAGGTAAACATGGGGTGTGGTTAAGCACAATGGTGTTACGAGAACATTGTTCAATCCAATTGTTTGCTGCAGGTTAATATTGTTGTCTGTTAGCTGAGAGTGTTCATGCTGTAGATTACTAAGAAATATATGTTTTATATCTTAAATAATAGTTTCAATTTAATTGAAGTTAAGTTTAATTGAGTCTGGCACTGGAAACAAACTTGAACTATATCATTGGCATTATTATTTCAGTTTTGTTTTCCAGTGCTGCCTCTACCTTCATTCAGGAGTGGTGTACCACCAAAAACATTAATGCCACAGCTAGGTGAAATGAAAAATATATTCTAATCTAGATTAAGTAAAAACACTAACAAGTATGAAGGTCCACAGGATAGAAGTAGACCTTTAATCATGGTAAATTCAGTATAAACAATATTAGTGCTGCCATTACTTATAGCTTATAGTTATACCATAATAGCTTATAGTTATACTTATAGTGACTGAGAAAATGAATCCCAATTGCTTAAACATAGTTGGATTAATTCACAAAAATAAACAGCACATCAAATATTCACAGGATCATGATGTAATCCAACAGTGTTAATCATGCATATCACCGAGGACATCACTAGTAGGTAGTCAAATAGAAACTTAAACAGGCAGCCTGTTTATCTTGAAAATACAACCATGTGACGATGACTCACCTATGAGCTCAGCTATAGCACTGAAGGGCCAGGTGTGGCTGGTGGAGTTTGTATGAAGAAACTTGGGACAGAGCTGCAAGAGGAACAAATAAAAAAATTACCCAATAGTAACATATGGATTTCAAACCTATTTTCATAACCCAGTTTATTTAAATTAAATCAAGCCTTAAGTGCATCAACACTTTGAGGCCACAAACATTTTTATTGTTGAAGATACATAGTTAGTCTGTTAGTCACCACCAGCTGAGGATGTATGATTTACAAAAGAGAGAAAAATATTTGTGTCATTGTTCCATGTTTTAAAAACAGAATGAGCATTATGGGATCTTCCAAAAAAACTAAACATCTTCTAAAAGGTTTACACTGACAAGTCGGCTTATTTAGAATAATAATCATGTAATTTAACTAAAACTAAAATAACAATCACTGTAACTCGTAGGCCTATTAGTGTAATAATTAATCCATTAAGCGGTCTGCTTCTTTTTGCTTTTATTTGACATTAAATGGTAAAGACAGATGGGAAATGTGGTCAGAAGGAGAATGAGAGTGGGATGAGATGCAACAAAAGGGACCCTGTCAAAACTCTACTCCGAATACTTAACACACACACAAGCTCTTGTCTTGTGTTGTCTGGGCAGAGAAACAGTGAAGCCTTTTTGTTTTCATAAATGTTGTTGTTGACACTTTTGCAATGTGGTGTTGAGACTTTTTTGTCACACAGTGCAATAACCAATGGAAATAGAGGACACAAACATGAGAAAGTATAACATTTTTGAGAAAACTTTGTGTTGAATCATAAATTGGCAGTTGGTCTTTCCAAAACACGTTTGATTTAAGTTTGTTTGGCACATGTCAAGAAATGTTTTTTTCATAAATACAAACTACAAAAATAGTACAGATATTTCCCTGTCAGGTAGTCACATGAGGTGCGGTTCTCCTCGCCTGAGGCGTTAACAGACAGACAGAGACACACACACACACACACACACACACACACAGGATCTCTCTCCTACAGTCTGTAATGTCTCTCTCTCTCTCTCCTACAGTCTGTTAATCTCTCTCTCTCGTACAGTCTGTAATGTCTCTCTTTCTCTCTCCTACAGTCTGTTAATCTCTCTCTCTCGTACAGTCTGTAATGTCTCTCTCTCTCTCTCTCTCGTACAGTCTGTAATGTCTCTCTTTCTCTCTCCTACAGTCTGTTAATCTCTCTCTCGTACAGTCTGTAATGTCTCTCTCTCTCTCGTACAGTCTGTAATGTCTCTCTCTCTCTCGTACAGTCTGTAATGTCTCTCTTTCTCTCTCCTACAGTCTGTTAATGTCTCTTTCTCTCTCCTACAGTCTGTTAATGTCTCTCTCTTTCTCTCTCCTACAGTCTACTAATGTCTCTCTCTCTCTCCTACAGTCTGTTAATGCCTCCTCTCTCTCTCCCTCCCTCCTACAGTCTGTTAATGTCTCTCTCTCTCCATCCTGCAATCTGTTAATCTCTCTCTCTCCTACAGTCTGTTAATGTCTCTCTCTCTCTCTCTCTTTCTCTCTCCTACAGTCTACTGTCTCTCTCTCTCTCTCTCTTACAGTCTGCTAATCTCTCTCTCTCCATCCTACAATCTGTTAATCTCTCTCTCTCTCTCCTACAGTCTGTTAATCTCTCTCTCTCTCCTACAGTCTGTTAATGTCTCTCTCTCTCTCTCTCCTACAGTCTGTTAATCTCTCTCTCTCTGTCTCTCTCTCCCTCCTACAGTCTCTCTTTCTCTCCTACGGTCTCTCTCTTTCTCTCTCTCTCTCCTACAGTTTGTTTATCTCTCTCTCTCTGCCTCCTACAGTCTGTTAATCTCTCTCTCTCCTACAGTCTGTTAATCTCTCTCTCTCTCCTACAGTTTGTTAATCCCTCTCTCTCTCTCCTACAGTGTGTTAATCTCTCTCTCTCTCTCCTACAGTTTGTTAATCTCTCTCTCTCTCTCTTATTATTATCATCAGTGTTGGGGAAGTTACTTTTAAAAAAGTAGTGTTTGCTCGTTACTCGTTACTTCTTAAAAAAGTAATCCCTTACTTTACTTAGTTACCCTCAATGGAAAGTAACTTTTTACGTTACTCGTTACTTTTACGTTTTTACCGTTTACCTTTATCTTACCTTTACCTTTTACCTTTTATGGTGCTCGACTTTGGGCAGAACCCCATCTCATTACCTAAATGTGTATAGGCCTACATAAAGTTCTACTATGGAGGACATAACAGGTAATTCTTTTGTGCTCTTTATTATGAAAAATGCCAC
>OMLP01037308.1:24365-35975 GCA_900302685.1 Spondyliosoma cantharus | reverse complement strand
GCATCACATACAGTAAAGAACGAGCCTCTCCGTGACACAGAAGACAATTAAACAGATATAATATTTTTCTACGCTGCGTTTCTACGCTTCATTGCCACTGATATCACCTCACACACACACACACACACACTGATTATAACTATTGTGTTGCTTTTAATGGTGCATTGTGTACAGTTGAATTGTGCCATGAATCAAACATATGATGTTTGTCAATTAAAAAAGATAAATTTCCAAGTCAGAAAGTCTCACTTTAGATGTAAATAAAGTAAAATATCATCTGGTTTTGTGTTAAACCGCTCAGCAGTGAACTTCATCATCTCGCTCGTCACACATCACCAACACCAACATGGATATTTTACTACCTACTAATGCAACTGTTTGCTGTGTGGTCTTTATAATTACATATTTTCAGTCTTATATTTCATTACTTTTATGAAAAAAATCGTTTTTCTCAAGCCGAAAAATGATTTATATAGCTGTTATTCATGGTACAATTCAAAACAGGACCAAAAAATAGTTAGTCTCTCTCTATTCACTACCATATACATTTTTTCAGAATTAAGGTCCCATGGAAGGGAAGGGCTGTGACTGCCCAAAGCCCTTGATAATGTATCTCAAATACCTTGTGTTCTCTACAACCTCAGTTCAGTAAAGAAACTAGAAAATGTTCACATTTAAGAAGCTGAACTCTGAATTTTAAATGTTTGTCCTTAAAAATGTACTCAATTAGACTAATCTATACTAAAATAGTATGCAAATAATTGTATAGTTTACAGCAAGTGTTGCAGCTCTACTATAAAGGTCCAAAATGCCCAAAATAAAAAACTTTTGACGTGTAGAATTGAACCGACCTCATATACATGTAACTTCCATGGACTGACTGAACAAATACAATTTCCTGAACATGAATCTTTTACTTTGAAAGCAGGAGCCAGAAGTCCCTCCATGCTTTTACGGTGGTACCTTGACTAATAACATGTAGTGTTTCCGCTTCCGGTCTGGTGTTGCAGTCTGGCGCGCGCTGTTCAAAACAGCGAAAAGAAACGCGGGCAGAAGGCGCAGGAGAACCGCCAGGACCTTCAACTTTACAACAACATTTATCATTTTGTGCAGCACGACAGAAACGTGTTCGGTAAGATACATACAGCCACATATGTGTCTTTTTGTGGTGTTTGAATTCTTCGCTTGTTTCTCTCCGAAATGGCGTATTCACTTTACGTGACGCAGATTAATTCAGAGACGCGCTTACCCATAAGACAGACCTCCCTGGTGTGTCGATGTATTTATTAGCTATACAACATAGACAAACATGGAAACAAATGGCTAAATCGTCCGGCTTCTTTTGATTAGGGAACCAGTGATGTGTCTGTATCGAGGCAGTCACTTTTGTATAAGCTAATTTCATCCCGCCAATTATCCAATCACCTCGACTTCAGCCCCGAAATAAGCGCTTCGTTAGCTGACACGTAACGCTAAGCTCACCTTAGCTAAAGTTCAGGTCGAGATAATCAAAATGTGCACAGGCGAGATAATATTTGGTGTAATTTCAGGCGTGAACCGTTAAGTCTAATTGATAGCGCTGATCAACAAACGCCACTACTTGCAGTCTGTGTAGTTCAGCCTCCGTATGCTTCGTGCGATGCGGCGTTGAGACACTGACGCCAAACTTCATTTGAAAATCTGCCATTTTTATCAAACGCACAAAAATGGACGAGTGGTCCATTACGGGCATTCACGCCTCTTTCACTAATATAAAGGTTTGTGGCACTGCGTACGGCAGCTGTGAATGTTACAGAAGCAGTAGGTTTTACTTTATATCAGACAGTGACATTGTGCAATTCTTTACAAAGCTGTGTATGCCCTTGTGTGTTATGTTATGTGTTAGAAGGTAGATCTATCCTCTTGTTTTTGGGGTTCTGGGGTATTTAAAAAATGGGAGCTGTCCTTGCGCAGACAAACATTTTGAACGTGAAAAGTTGTAATATTTGAAATGTTAGCCCAGAATACCTACTAATGTTTCTCTGTTTGCATAGGTGAAATTTGTGAAAAATGATGCCGACTACTACAAGGAAGAGAAAGCTCCCCTCTCTGGACTCTGACAGGTGAGTTGTGAACGCACTGGATTTGAGCATTTTTAAACAAGGTGACTGTTTCCACATGAGAATTTATTCAAATCTAAAGTGAAGTTTTCAACTTTTGAATCCTAATGAAAGCTGCATTTGATCTGTGGCACATCTGTGACGGGCATTCTGTGTCTTTAACTCCAGTCAAGCAACCATGAAGGGAGCAAGTGAGGAGATGTCCCCCGTGAAGAGGAGATCCCCCAGGAAGAAGCCAGTCGGGCGTCTTAACAGCAAGGACTGCCCCTCGCCACAAAAATCTCCACATAGGCTGACCGGTAGGCGGGGATGCATTGAATTAGTAGTATTCAGAAATGCTCTATGCTTCTTTATATCACATACTTTATCTCATGTGTGTATCATTTTTATCTGTTTATCCACTTTTACCTAGGCTCACCAGCCAAATCACCACGTAAATCTCCATACAAACATACCGTTGTAACGAGCTCCTTCTATGGCAAGAAGAAGCCCATCTATCTCACTCCACTAGAGAGGAAGGCCATCAAGGAGTCTCTGCCTTCTCCTCCTCCTCCTCCTTCTCTTCCTTCCCCTCCTTCCCAGGAGAAAAAAAAGAAGAAGAATGTTAAAGGAGGCAGCAAGCCGAGAAAGGTGGCTGCAAAATCTAAAACTGCGGGAAAGATGGCGATCCAAAGCTATACGACAGCTTCAAAGGCCATCAAGCTGCCTAAACTCAACAACAGGTTTGTTTCCATATCAGTCGGACCAATCATAGATGCTTCTTTGTTCTTGTTTCTTGACATGTAGTTTTGAGTCATCAGTTACCTTTAAACATTTTTTGCAATTGTTGCACCATTTAATCCAACAGTGTCACCGCTAAACCGGCGCCCCCCACGACAACCACGGCTCCCACCATCAGCACCAAGCCAGAGTACAAGAAATCGATCACCATCTCTTTCAGCAGCCTGAAGCCCAAACCGAAGATCTTTGTAGGAGCTGCTTTCTTCGGCACAGGGAAGAAACCCACGTCCATGTACAAGAAATCTGTACCAAAATCCTCAAACAGGCCTGCTTCAGCCCCAGTGAAGAGCAAAGCTGCCCTGCCACAGACAAAGAGTGAGAAGCCAAAGCAGCGTCCGACTGCTCCAGAGATGAACCAACAGCAGAAACCTCCTGCAGAGGTTAGAGGAGCCTTGATGTTGGTTTCAAATCTGCAGGCCAAAGACTAAGCATTTCATATTTTCAGGAGCAAATGTTGTCATTATAATGTAAAGTTGATGTGATCCCGTCCTTGTTGTTGCAGACTGCTATCCAGCCGCTGGAGACGAAAGAGAAGCAGCTGAGCACCAAGCGGAGAGCGAAGTTTGATCCGACAGACTGGCTGGATGAACAGCCTGAACCTCAACAGACATTAAGGTGCAAAAATAGAATATTTAATTTGGCATGTAAATAATGTTTAATGGTCACAATTTTAAAAACAAACAACTTCCTACAGTTCTCCGAAGATGTTAACCAAGAACTATGGGCTCACCAAGGAGCTGTTGATTGTTTTGACAAGGATCCCAACACCAAGTCCTGCATCCACTGCCTCACACCTCAGTACTCCGGTACAGCAACATACACACATGTTCACAGATTATCGTGCAGGGTTTCTTCTGGTCCTTCATTTGTTTAAAAAACGAGATCCTCTAACTTCAGTTTACCAAAGCCTGATTTTAGCTGCCGTTCTTAATCATCACTAGAAATCAATGGTTAAATAATGATGGTGTTGACCTTGAATTACTCAGCAATTCTTACAATGTTGAACTTTTTCAGGATGTTTCTCTGGCAGACCTGAGTGACATAAGTCCCACCAGTGCTGCTGCCAGTCCACCTAAAGGTACACAGACCCACACAGTGTTCACGTATAAATGCATCTGTTGCTGATTCAGATGGAAACACAGCTACTGACTGTCACACATCAAACCCTGGAGACTTCAGAAGCTTCATCCAGTTCACTGTTTGCTGTTGGAACATTGTTTTAAAATATCACTCTTGTGCCATGAAAGCTTTATTTAAAATAATTGTGTTTTCTCCTCAGAATCGGCAGCATTGTATCCCATCTTTGGCTCTGCCTCCAAGAGGTGAGACAGTCTAATTGTCAACATTTCAGCAGTTAACGTGGCAGTATGAGCGATATCTGGAAAACAGGAAGTTGAGAATGCTTTTAGATTCTCGCAAAAGAAGATGAAAACATTTCTTCCAGCATGTTTTATTCTCTTCAGTAAATCAGGAAGATGGTTAGCAAGAGGATGAGCAATGAAAAGTTTAGCATTTCTCTACTTTTGACAAAGCCTTTTGCATTAACGCAGATGTCACTAAAGTATGTTCTGTTATTTTTCATGTAGGTCAAGGAAAGCTTTGCAGCCACCAGTGTCCAGCAGCACCCCCTCTGGCCCAATAACATCACTGCAGACTCCTTCCTCTGTCAAAGAGCGACCTGCTCGCAGGAGGAAAGAGAAACAGGATGACGATCAGCTCATCATTGTACGTTAATGTTAATATTCTTGTGTGTGCGGGGTGGCGCCCTAGAGTTTGGTACATAGCTAAAACTAGCATGCATCTGAAGAACCCGGAGTAGAACTGGGCGATAAATCATAAAACATTTATTTCAAACAGAGGCATGTATCACAGTGGGACACTTGTTGTTCACTACGAGATGTACAGGAGCGCGGCAACCCACAAATGCCTGCTAAAAGCAGCCGACATTGGCGGAATCATTTAAACATTGTGTCCCGTATGAGAAGAAAGGGTCCCGGTGGACAGCTTTTACGGATTCAGTCACGTTGCATATCGCTAAAGATATGGCGACCGTATATACAGTGGAGCAGGAGGTTCATCCAGACAGGCTCGTCTTCCTGGCCAAAAATGTGTAAAATAGACAGCAAGCACACACGTCATGTCCTGTACATCTACCAACATGTGATGTTTATTATGCAATGCATGCAGATGTATAATTTAGTTTACATATCTTCAGGGATACAAAATACAGTTTGTAAACAAAAGGCATCTTTTGCAAAATAAATTTAATGAAAGTTTTGTCCACACTTTATCAATACCAATATGGAAACTCATCTGTTTTTATAATAGCAAGCAATCTGACATGTTAAATTTATGTTTACAAAAGCATTTTATCAAAAAGGGACACATTCTTTTCAAAAGGATGCACTTTTATTTATTTTTTCAAGTGAGTTTGAAGGTGCACTGTTTACAATGGCAGGGCAAATTTGTTTAAAATGAAATGATTCAAATAAATGCAATGCTTTTAATAATTTCTTTGTCATTTGAAGTTTGTTTTTGAGAAGGAAAAAAAATCAAGTAAATAAAATCAAGTTTGGTGTGAAAAAAAAAAAGATTACATTTTTAGGCCATATCGCCCACCCCTGATAGATAGATAGATAGATAGATAGATAGATAGCTTTATTTACCCCTAAGGGGAAATTAGGTCATCATAGCAGCAGTACAAATACAATCAAATATTATTAAGAATTATTCATTCCAGTCGAAACATTTTGATGTCTGCTGCTTCATTTTGGTTCATTTCAGCTTGGACCCAAATTCAGCCTGACAGCTTAGAAATATTTGGAAACTTTGGGTAAATTGCATGAACTTGAAAATAAATGTCTGTGGTTTTGAATAATGTTTGATTGCAGAGCAGCATGGCAGCCATGTATGCATCTTCTAGTTAAGATCTCCATGTTACTCATTTGTCACATATAATTACAGTGTGATGTGTATGAAATGATTAACACCTACAGTCTGCTGCAATATTAATGATGTGGTTGTGAAAACAGCTTCCTGATTTAAATATTTGGCTCAGTGTGTGATCTGGTGTTATATCAGTGGGCGAAAGACTTTAATTGAAGCATTGGAATAAGCACATGCAGAATTTGATCATGTCAAACTGTGTCAAATTATTTCATCTAACTCTGAAAATATAGCAGGGGAAATTTATTATAATAATTTATCATTATTTGCCAGTATAACTTACTGTACCTACACCATGAAATTTGCCAGTAATCTTTATTTTGTAAGAAGGCTCCGTTCACCACCCACAGCCGCAGATAATCATAAAGTCATATTATGAACAGCAAGAAATGTCAATTTTCCTGATTTCAGGCTTTAACTGCACTCTGGAGAAATACAGCAAGCAGAAAAGCAAACATAAACCATAAAATACAAACATACCTGTTTTGCTTGTCCTGTGAGTCGGGTTGTGGATAGAGCCAACTAATACAGAAAACACTGATGCTGAAACAATAAGTCAGTTAATTGATATATTAACAGAAAATTAATTGTAACTTATTTTGATAACTGTTAAGTTGTTCGAACCTTTTTTCAAGCCAAACAATGGCAAATTAAATATCTTTGGGTTATAGATGGTCTGTCAGACAAATGAGGCAATTAAAGATATGATCTTGGGCCCTGGGAAATGGGCATTTTTTTTGTATAGACCAAACAATTAATTGGTCAAACAAGAAAATAATTTCAGATCATTTGAAGATGAAAAAATCATTACCTGCACCCCTTGAGAGTAGATAACATATGAGAGGCGCATAAACAAAACTGGAAATGAATTACTTGGTTTTTGAAGTCCTGAACCAACTTTTATTTCCAGAAAATCTTTGTTGCGTTGCCTTCTGTGGGCTGAAACATTCAACTGTGCCCTTTTTACTGCACTTCGATAGTGTTTTGGCAGACAAAGAGCCCTGCTGGCGTTTGGTTTACACCTCTTTTTTTTTTTTTTTTTACATCTTCCAAAATTGTGTTCCGCTTCAAAGAAATGTGATTATTCACACTTAACAATGCAAATTATTATCATTTTTAATCAGACAATATTTGGCCGAGTTGATGAGTACTGAGGCAATGTTTGTCTGGTAAATGGCAGATGGAGATAACCCAGGTCTACTCCACCCGACGCTCCATCCGCTATAGCACCAGGGGTCGAGGCCGCTCCCTGAGCTTCTCTCTGCTGCCGGGGTTAGAGACTGTGGACAGCTGCCTGCTGCCACCTGCACCAAAGAAGAAAACCCGAACTCTCTACAGTACTGGTAACTGAACTGTCAGTTTATCCAGGTGTGTTCAGATTTGACTAAGCAAATAGTTGACCTGCATTTGGTGTATGTGTTTGTGTACATTTGCATATGCCTGCAGATCAGTTAGAGCATTTAGAGGCCTTGTTCCTGGAGGACCATTATCCTGATGCAGAGAAGAGGAAAATCATCGCTGCTGCAGTTGGTGTCACACCTCAAAGAATTATGGTTCGACAGCCATTTTCCTCTTTTGATCCTCTGAGAAATGTCCCTTTATGAATCCTTTATATTGCTTATTTGATGATCTAACTCTAAGAACAGAGTAAGTGCTTAGCAAACAGGGAGTTAAGTTTTACCTCTGTCTTGGTCTTGGTCTCCTTTCTCTCTCTGTCACCTTCTATTTTCTTGCGACCGTCCTCACATTTTCTCCAATATTCTTCTGCATGTTTTTGTGTGCCAGGTCTGGTTTCAGAACCGCAGGGCAAAATGGAGGAAAGTGGAGCGCTCCATCACAGCAAAGGTTGAACACAGACAGAGTAGAGCTGGATATAGCAGCAGCCCCACACTGCAACCAATTAACTCCACCCTACCCACACTG
This sequence comes from Spondyliosoma cantharus, assembly GCA_900302685.1. Lineage (NCBI taxonomy): Eukaryota > Metazoa > Chordata > Actinopteri > Spariformes > Sparidae > Spondyliosoma > Spondyliosoma cantharus. The sequence continues at coordinate 28,227 of OMLP01037308.1, read as the reverse complement.
GCACTTAACAGGTATCATAGTGTCATCTCTGTGTTTTTGTTGTTTTTTAGCTGTCATATGGTGTATTATTAATTATGTTTTCTGTCTTTTCAGTAAGGGAGCTCCCTCTTTTTCTGGTCACTTTGCCACCAAGGTGCCCCAGCTCACCTCCACAACACCTTTCCCCACCCTGTCCAACCAGACCGTGTCCTCCTACAGCAACCTGCTGGCCAACCTCAACAGCCCAGGTCTCTAAATCTAATTTAGCTAATTTATTAACACATTTTCTCAAAATGTACTGCTCTTGATGGATTTGATCATTGTGCTCAATAGTTAGTTAGTATTCAAAATCAGTATGTTTTCTGGGGGAACTATGCTATTTCCCTGAATCAACCAGAGTTAGGATGTCTTTGTTATTTCATTGTGTGAAACCAGAGGTTTTGATAAATGGTGAAATTAGCTATATTAGCTTAATTAATGAAGGTCTTTGTGATTGAGCAGCATTCAAATGACACTTTCTCCACAGCTGAGAGTTTAATAGTCTTTGCTCAGAGGTCTAGCATTAATAATCTTTAATTAATTCACGTTAGATTGCATTTGTTGTGTTCGCACAGCCTGAGGTTGTGTTCAGATGAAAAAAACACAGCTGCCTTGTTCTTGTTCAGTTCAGTTCAGTGAGACCACAGTATATGGGGGATACTGATGCAGAGGGCATCAGCAGAACAACTGCAGGGTTGTCTGGCAAAGATATGAAACTGGTTAAATGTTCTTTTTATTTTTGTTTCCGGAGCTGTAAAATCCTCTCTCATAGTTCAGCTATAGACATGCTAAATGCAGGGCTTGTTTTGGTCCGAATGTCCACTAAAGTGAACTGAGAGGTCCCAATGCTGGCACCAACACCCCCTTAGTATAAACAAAAGTAGTGGTTAGTTGGATCTTATTCTGAAATGTATTTTGAATACTGAAATAAGTGGCTTTATACAACCTCCTTATTTACAGTTTGTAGTTGTTAGTGTATTTTCCTTCTTTAAAGTTCCCATTGACCAGCTTGTAGAGTGCCATTTCCTTCGGCATTGTAACGTGTATCCTGTACAAACAAACAGTTAGGGAGGGACTTGTTATGGATATTGATTAGCGGTTCAAGTAGACTCTGTCCAGACTGGCAGCTACCAGTAAACACAGCCAGACCAGGACAGAACAGCACAGCCTCAGAGAAGACCGAGGCCAGGGCAGCTTCATTTAGTAGCAGTTAGTGGTTACTTTAGCAACAAAACTACTGGTACAGTTAAAGTTATGTAATCAGGGTGTCCTGCTCCATCAAAACACTCTGCTATTCTGGGCCATGGTTCCTTTTATAAATCCATTGTACTTTCATAAAAATTAAGAAAGCATATATTGGATGCAAAGTTAGTATACGTCCCCAAAGTGCAGGATGAGTCATCAACATTTTTTTATTGAATTCTTCTAAAATACCCTTAAAATACCTACAAAACGACTTTATTTTGCTGTTCTTGGGCATGGTACTGGCATATAGGTGAGATATAGAGCAATACCTTTGAGATAAAAATGCTTAAACGTTGATTTTCACTTCATGGGAATTTAAAGAGAAACTTTATCTTGATTCTGTAGGAATCCATGCTTTGAGTTCAACCAAGTTTAATCTCAGTGCTCAATGAACCCTTCACACTGCATGTTAAGAAGAGTAAAATTAAAACCAAACTACAGTATCGCTTTAATCTCAATGTTTAATCTCTATGTACAATCTCCAAGGCCAATCCAGAGTGAGAGATGGGGGCCAACACCAGCTTTCATCTCAGGGGGGGTTGGCAGAGTACCACCCACGCCCCATGCAAAGCCCTCCCCCCCTGCGCCGAGCTAGTCTCCCCCTTTTCACAACGACCTACAACCCTACCAACCCGACTCCACCTCTTCTTAACACCCTGGCTCACACCCCACCTCTGTTCCTGGATGCTGTGGAGGCTGGCTCCTCCTTGGCCCATCGTGACTCCCAGTCTCTGCAGACAGACACCAGGTCAGCTCAGCTCACAGCCGGCTGTGACATGAATACTAGAAGATGATTTGAACAGGGACAACGAGTACAAGAAATGACAGGAGGACAGTGGGTTGGCAGGCTGCAGACACGAGCAGGAATCCTGTGAAATACTGATATAATGATGCCTCAGACAGCGCCTGTAATAGTGGGGAGTCAGTTTCAGCTGGCGCTCTGAAATATCTCTGAAATCATGCTGTGAGACGTCTCAGTTGCTTTGTACAAAAATATTTGTTTGTTAGATGACATTTATGAATCACAGCACTAAAAGTCCCCCGATGCAAGACGACACAAAGACAAACAATGAATATTAATACATTTTCAATCTGGTCCTGCTGTTAAAGTTAGAGGGTCAGTTCACTTAAATTACAACAGAACATTTTTTAACTGGTACAACTTTGAACATAAATAATAGTTCCTTTCAGATTGGTTGACAGTGTGTTCTGTAGAGTAACTAGGACATTCTGTCTCAAACAGTGCGAGTAGTAATAACCCAATGACTACCTGCAGTGTTAGACATTATGAGGTAATTGAGAAAATGTTTGTTTTTGTATAGCTAGTGGCTTGTCTCTGTGGATGGCAATGTTGGTTGGTCAATCTACTTTGCTGGACTGCCATGAAAGAGGATGAACCCTGCTGATTTTGGCGATCCCCTGACAGTCAAAGTCAAAGTTTTTGCTTAAAAAATTGCCTGATTGGCACAAAGTTTATCATCCTCTGGCTCTAACTCTCATCACAATGAGGTTTTAGGTGAAATATTCTTACTACTGTAATAGATTGGCATGGAAATTGGTACACATGGAACACTAATGACATCTCCATCAACCTCATGCAAACATGCTAAACTAATTTGGTGAAAATCACTATGATAGCATTGTCATTGGTTGACGTTTGCATTAAGCTCGCATCAGGACTATGCACAAGTAAAGCCTCACAGAGTCACTAGCACACTGTAGACTCAATCTAAAAATATCGATATCGCAGAGAAAAATTGACACAACATTGAGTCATAAAAATGTATATTTGTATTGAAAAATAAAAATAACAAGGGTTGAAATCTTGAAACAATCCTCACTCCACTAGTGGAGCGGAGCAGTAAACAACTCTCTGTGTGATTGGCTCTCATCTGGTTGTTGCTTGCGGTGGGTGGGAGGATATTTGCATTAACTAGAACTTTTCTCAGCTGTCCCCTGAGCATCTTTCAAATCTCAGTAGCTCAGCTGGGCATGGTGGGCTGCAACATAAGAGGTCCAAATCATTAACGGCAGCCTATTGCTGTCCTTGCTCTTGATTAGGTATGGGTGAACAGCCCCTAAATCTTTAGGTGAACTGACCCTGACCCTGACAGGGAGCTGATATGAGTGATTTATAAAGTAATCATTGTAAAAATATCACAGATTTCCTTCTGGACTCCCTTTTCCAGATAAAAATGTTGTCAGTCATTTTTGACAGTCCTGTCACTGCACAGCCTTCACCTTGTGTACGTCTCCTTGTGTGACTCCTTTTCTCTTTGTTTTGAAACAGGGTGATAAAAAGACAGATGGATCAGAGATATATGGATTTATCAGAGGAGTTTAAGACTTTATGACCATATGGATCTCTCTCTAGTAACACTCTATATTCATGGGTGTGTGCGCCTGTGACTAAATTCTTCTTTGTATCGTCCTCAGTTCTTTGTTTGACTTTGGGGAGAAGCTCGACTATCTGACTTCAAGCCAGCAGAACAACAACCTCCCCTATCAGCTGCAGACCTCCTACCCCACCAGCCAGCCCCAGCATCAACCTCAAGCATCGCTGCCACGCATGGCATACCTCACCCCCTCCCCCTACCTC
>OMLP01037308.1:0-24345 GCA_900302685.1 Spondyliosoma cantharus | reverse complement strand
CCAACCCCCTAGATTCTAACCCTACCTCTTACCTAACCTTTGGCCCTGGAGGAAACTCCACTGGCATGGTCACCTACTCGACTGGAGGCCACGCCTACTTCCAGTCCCAGTCCCAGAGCACAGGGCAGATCCTGCTGCAGTCGGCAGGCCATCATGGTGAGTCACAGGGATAACATTTGATTTATTTATTTTTGGAACCAAAAAATGCACCAGTGCAGCGTCTTACATGTTGAGGTGAGAACATGGTTGCAAAATACTAAAAAAAAGGAAACAAAAACATGAAGATCCATAAATACAAAAGTAAGTATTTGTGGACACGATATCTCAGAAATGCTTAGAGAATTTCAACAAGTTTGACACCAATGGCCACTTAAACTCAAGGATGAACTGTTTGAATCAAAGTTTGGTGGTTAAAGGTCACTATGACCTCCAAAACACATTTTTTGCCATTTCTCAAGAATTCATACAGAATTACAACTAAATTGTACAGAAATGTCTAATCGGATAAAATGGAGTGATGACATTTTATATACAAAAGGTCAAAGGTCATCTTCAGTGCGACTTCATAATGTTCTATAAAACATGTTCTCCTCATTATTCAGTGCAATAGCTCAGGCATTGCAACTGGACCGACACAACCATGAGGCAGTAATTCTAGGTCTTATTTGTTTTTGACATTGTAACACCTGTATAAAAACGGAGAATCTGGTTACATGAACGCACAATGGCCCTGGTGTTACAGTCATGTTGAGTGTGAAGTTTTCTTTCAGTTAGTATCTCGATATTCCTCAACATAGAAACACTAATTAACAGTAATTGTGGTTGTCAACTATCAATCCAACTCAGTTTCTGTGCTCAAAATGGAAAAAACCTTATATGTATGATGATACCCATGAGCCAGTCAGAAGCTTCCTTGTTGCAGTTGGGAATGAAATACTGCAAGTTCATCCAAAATTAACCCAGAATTTCAAAATGAATTGATTTATCATGCTGAATGTATTATTGGGTTTCTAAAAATATAGTAATATACTTACAGATATATTCTAGTTGTCTGATGATTTAAATGTAACAGTTTCACACACCCGTCCAAATCTTGAAAGTGCTTAGTCACCAAAAATTCACTATTCAGTTCTTCTCTACTCCTTAATGACCCCATAAACTCTTCCTACTCTGCAGTCAGCTCTCGAGTAAAGACCACAACCAACATGCAAATACAAATGTTTGTTTTGGCATTAGCATTTGGCCTTTTTATTTATTGGGTAAACCTGGACAGTAAACTACAATCATTGCATCCCCTAGTTTAGTGAAAACGTATGGGAACTTGTCCTCCTGTGCTCTTATTGTCTACTTAATATTATAATGTCAATTGTGAATGTGAGAGAAGCTTCTACCAAACCAGGGCTGTAGGTTTGACTATGTTTGTATCTCTGTTTGCCCTTTTTGTGCCTTTTGTTAATGGAATAATGCGCTATTTCGCTTCAATGTAAACCTTGGGGCAAGCAAGGGAAGACATGATACATGATACAGATGTCCATAGCAGAAAACAAAGCTGGAAACTACGAATTGCATAGCAGGTGTCTGAATCACTCAGACGCCAGGACACCCCATCATAAGTGTTTATTGAACTTTAAATGAAAGATTAACGATGATAATGACGTGTAATCTAATCACACATAAACCCTTATTTTTATCTACTAAAGCCTAATCAAATTTGGCACAACTAAATCGGCCATGAAATATGTATTATTAAAATGGTTCAAGAATTCATTTGAAACTTTGTAAAATGACATAAAAGCAGCAATGCAGACTTGAACCAGACAGGTCACAAAATGAAAAACGAGGTGAGCGCCATACAAGCAATCCATTTTCCCCCCGTTATCCTCTTTCACACCAGCCGTCAATCAGGGCCTTTGATGTGATAATTCCCACCACCAGACAATTACATGAATGCCGAATGCGTACAAAGTACCAATATAGGGAATTAAAAACTAATTCCTTACTTATTTTTGCATTGCATTAATAGATCTCATGGTACACCATTAACCATTAAGCAGGAGAGAGATAAGAGGGGAGTCAAGGTGGGGAACAGAAAAAAGGGAACAAACAGGAATGCAGGTCAGGTAGGCATTTATAGACATATAGAGGATGAGGAATGTTTGAGATGTGGCCCTGCTCCTGAGCTAAAATACCCTCGGTAAAGTTCAGCTGTCACATCTCTGTTTAAATCTGTTTCCTTGCAGGTGGGATCACAGCGTACCAGTCGTACCCGTGGGGTAACATGTACAGTCAACCAGCCATCCACCAGCACGCTCAATGCCCCTCAGCTTACTCCGCCAATCTAGGAGGGGCTCGAGATCATCAGCCACCCTCCTCCACCACACTGCCTCCCCCATCATTCTTCTCCCGGGGGGACCACGGGCCCTCGCATGCAAGCTCTCAGCGCTCATCACACACCGATACACACACAACCACAACCACCAGCAGCACCACTGTCCTCCCTCCTGTGTCCACCCTGCGGCCTTCTCGCCTCAGAGCAGAGATCACTCCAACCAAGGCTTCATCCCCTCTGCCTTCTCAGGTCAGCCCTGCCTCTCCAGAAAGCCCTCCAGTGCCCCCTTGTGTCAAGATTGAGTATGACAGCCCTCGAGAGATTCATAGCCACTTCCACTGCGACTTCTCTCCCATACATTTTTGAGTTAATATTTGTTTGTCTGAGAGTGTGTGTCTTTGAAGTATCTGTGTCAGTGTGTTGTGTGTGATCTTCTGCATGTTCTATTTGCATTACTATTGGGAAGTTTTCAGTAGCAATATTAATGTCAGCATACTTGGTCTGGGTTGCATGTGGCTTGGCTACAATAAATGCTCATTGCTCTCTTAATCCTTTATTTAATATGTGTCCAACATATGTTTAGTTTTAATTAAGACAATTTTCTTGCAGACCAGCAGCTTGGACATAGAGGGGTGTGGGAGGTCGGGTAAAGCGTAGTTCTACATATCCTTTTTGCAGTATGTATAAATATGCATGCATGTTCATGATTGTGTTGATTCAGGCGTGATCACCCACCAACACACACGTAAGCGTTAATTACAAGTAACAAAATGACAGATTGAAAAAAATTACTTGACAGAAAACTGCTTAGCATTTCCCATGTAAATAAACATTTATAAATGGGTTATAAGATACTCTAATGCAGTTGTAATCTCCATAAGTAGAGGCTGATGTAAAAACAGTTACGATAATTCAAAAATATTTTTCAATATATCTTAACAAGTTGTTGTTGACAAATATATGTCCTTGTAGCAGCAGATTATAATTTTTTTTTATTAATTAAATGATCTTAAAAGGCTTATTAATGCTAAATAGAGTGGTTTGGGAGTTCGCCAAAGCATGAAAATTCTGTCCTTATGTACTCAACCCCATGCTGATGGAAAGTTGGGTGACATTTTTGTAGTTCACAAAATGTCTGGAGCATCACAGCTAAACAGTTATGCAGCATTCTCCTGAACAACTGAAGTAGATGGGGACTTGTTTTAAAAACCAAACACTGTGTCCAGCGTAATTCAAGTCTCCAGAATACTGGAGAACACAAACTGAATTAAAAATACATTATTTACACCCTTCAGACAGGGTGAACACTAACACTTTTTGCGCAGCAGCTCCAATGACAATTTTGGCTTTTGAAAGGTTGTTCAAATAAACTTTGGATCTTGGGGCTTCTGGAGACATGGATTACGCTGGATGAGCTGTATGGAGCCATTTTATATTCTTCTTCAGTTGTTATTATACATTTAAAAACAAGTCCCCATCTACATCTTTAGATGTTTAGGTGAATGCTAGAAGAATTTTTTGCTGTGAAGCTCCAGAAATGTTTTGTGGAATATGAAACTTTAACTGGCTTTTCTTCCATCAGCATGAGAGTGAGTAAATAGTAGTAAATGAGTTTTCATTTTACAGTGAACGTGAACGTAACACATAAGTGTTACCCAGAAACGTAACTTGGTTACTTAATAAGTAAAAACTATAGATAGATCTCAGGAACACTATAAAAACTATAAACAACTATAAAAATCACTATGTTGTTCACGATAATTACTGCACAAATAGACACTTTATTAATCACATGGGAGATTCAAGTATAGACTGTTATAATCTCCAGTGTTATATGATTGAGTCTGTTCACTTCATTTTATGGTCTGTTCCCTGCGGCCCATCAGCAAATGTTCCAGGGCCTGGTAATGGATCACAGACTGAGTGTTGCGAACCTCTCTGATTCAAGAGAGATGTTCTGTTTAAGGCCTGTATGCCTGAAGAGGTTGCTGTTCCTTCGTGTGAGATGACCACATGCTGCGTTTGATTAAACAGCATGTTTGTCAGCCTCCATCGGGGGGGATGTGTGACACTCACTAATCCGATGGTGGAGAAGGAGGGCGGGGTGGTTTCTAGGGTAGAGGTATCCCAGACAATCACTGATACAGCCCAAATCCTTAATCTGTGTTGCCATCTGCTGTGTTCGCACACTTACTGCACATTCCGCTCTGTTTGTTCTTAGTATGCAAGTCAGTCATGAGGGCTTGAGGAAACCAAATCCCTGTATGAAACTCCGCCCCTGAAAGAGCTGAAGGAGTTTTCCTGAGACTAGAAAAGATGTCTGGGGACCAGCGTGTCATTTTTTTGCCCTCAGTGGTGAAAGTAAAACAAAAAGTTTCTTGTTTTATCTCTAGTTAATATTCCTGGTTCGTAGTCCTGCCGTATGTAGAAGTAAAGTTTGAAGTGAAGCTTGGATGATGATGATGTGGGAGTAAGAGAAGGAAGCGTTTGATGAGAGCGAGGAGGAGGTGGCAGGGACCAGGGGAGCACATAAAGACGGGGAGGAGGGGGAGATGGAGGAGTGAGGCAGTGTGTTGGTCTGGGAATGAGGGAGGAGAGCTGAGATGAGCTGTTGCTATGGGAGGAGGAGAGGATGATGGGTGGGCTCTGCCAGCAGGCGTGGGAGGGAGAAGACGATGGGGATGAGGGAGGAGTGTGTTCATAGCACGGGGGGTTCTGGGATGAACAGAACTGTTGGTTATGTAACTGCTGTATTTGGGTTTTTAATGAACCTCTCTCTTCCTGCTCACTGGCTACTGAGCTGTTACTGTTGGCAGGAGGAGTGCAGCATAAACACACACACACAAATACACACACACATAAAAACTTATTTTGCAGGGCAGAAATTTGTCAAACTCTCTTGCATGGAGAAACACACACAACACATTCATTTCAGGAATGAAACCCAGAGTGTGAGAGCTCTATTCAAACTTAGAGTAGCAAAGTTTTCACTCTTTTACTTTTATGTATGTATAGGTGAAGCCTCTCATTTTGTGTCTTTCAGTGTAGTTTTTTCTTTAGATTCATGTGTCAGTGAGGGGGGCATGTGTGACTGAGGAGGGCTTCGTGTCAGTTTAACTTTGCTATTAATTTTTTCCAGGACTTCCCTGGCGGGAACAGAGAGCGCTCTGAGCACAGCAGCAGCGGAGCATGAGCATGTGTGTTTGTGTATGTATGTGCATATGTGAGAGTGTGTAAAGTACAGGTATGGGATGCTTCAGTTCACCCCGATCCTGCCGTGTCAATATTTACTCAGTATTCTGAGATTTGAAGAAAGGGAACTTGTTTCAATATTTATGGATGTGGTCGAACACGAAATTCTCGCAGTCTTTCCAAACCCTTTGAGTGTATGCATGCACACACACACACGCATACACACGGACACACACTGCTTGTATACAGTCAAGCACTGTAGTTTATTGATATTAGTGGATAACATTTATTGATTTAACTGATTGAGAGTGATAATGTTTGTTGTGGAACAAAGCTGAAACACGGTTTGGAGATCCTCCAGTCCTTTGCCTCTCTGGTTCAGCTGCCATTAGGTTGTTGATTTGTGGTTTGGTTTGAAAAGATACAACAAATAGACTTGTGTTGGGTTTGGAATAAATAGGGAACACTGTGGAAAGTGGCAGGGGATAAAATTAATAGATTTTGTCTATTCAAATGTTGTGTAAAACTGAAGACAAACAGTGGATGGTCCAGATTTGACAGAGATAAAATATCTCACCTAACCATGTTGATAGTCAACATGTTTACTGAAGGTGCTGTTATTTGAATGTGGCCTTGTATAAAAATGTCTAATGGCATGCAGTGTGTCTGAGATGAGGTGTTTGTTTGTTTTAGACGTGTTTCCATTTACTCTATGGGTCTGGCAGTACTATTGTGATACATATCCACTAAAATAAGCTCAGTGAGGTGGTTTGGCTGTTGGCAGTGAAGGAGGACTTACAGGAACATTTCCTTTTTCAGTAAAAAAGTAAAATTATGCCGTGTCTTTATATTAGATTTATATTTTGCTACTGGAAAGGAAATGGTGGAGAGAGGGTAAAACGGAAAATAACTGCTCTTCTGTGGTTATGGTAAATATCTGATGTGTCAGTGTCCGTACAGCTGAGTATGAGGAAAACATTGGATTACTGCTAAAAAATTATGATATTGGGACTGGACGATTTGACCTTGAAATAATATCACCATATTTTTTAGGCTGTACCACGAGACACAATATATCTCTGTTTTGAAATCTCCACAAAAACAGTTAATAAATGCTCGGACTGTGCAAGAAAATCAAATATCACAGTATTTTTGACCAAATACCTCAGTGTCATTATTGAGACAATATTGTACAGATGACTGTCTATACTTTCACACAAAATGAAGACAGAGAGATCTTGATAAATAATCATCAGTAATGTGGATATAAATACTAAGTGGGTAAAAAAAAGTGGAACAGTCTCATCTTGGTAATGACATAATACGCATATATTGTCCAGTCCTAGATGATATTAATCAACTACGGTCTTGATAATCAACTGCTCTTGAGCTGCAATTAATGCTATTTTTTCAATTATTTATTTATATGCTAATTATTTACATGATTCATTTGATCAATAAAATGTCAGAGTCAGGAGGAAGGAGGTCATGGTGAGGTCTCTAAATGGCTTTGTTTTCTCAAACCATCAGTCTAAACCCAAATGTATCCTGTATTAGCTATCATAGAAGACTAAGAAAACCAGAAAGAAATCACATTTGAAAGCCTGGACGTAAATGCTTTGAATTTTCCATTGAAAATTCACTTAATTCACTATTTATCAAAGTAATTATCTTTTGGTTGTCACATTTGACAATGTCTTGCTGGAGTCAAGCACATTATTTTAGATATTTTCCTTATTTTCTAACATTTTGTTGACTAAATGATGATGAGGAATCTTTTTGTTAAAGAATAAGAAACTTCTATTTCTTTTGATAGCACATTAAAAACACACAGTAGTTTATCATTTTTGTTAGTTTAGACAGTTGTCAAGTTTAACTCCCACGTCTCAACAGTCCCCTCTATTACTGTGAGACCAATCATATGTAAACACGGGATGAAAAATGGCTGAATTTCATGGCGTTTATGTATATATAATCACAGATGTTGATGGATGCAGGTAAGGCTCATCCAGCTACCTGCTTATGTTTATGTTTGTCCTGCCTGCCAAGCAGACACTGTTGCATAACCCATTTGCGTGTGCGTGTGTGTAAATCCACTTTATGTCTGTGTGTTTGCATAAAACGAATATGCGTATGTTGTCTTATAAACCCAATTCCCAGAGATGACACGCTGTCCAGGAATAACATCTTTGATCTCCAATCCATCACCACCATAACACATGCAGGCGTGCACGCACGCACGCACGCACGCACACACACACACACACACACAGTTGATTTTACAGCTTGTTCAGTTCAGTAGGAAATATGCCTGGCTAGTTACTGTACAGCCTGAGCCCCAACTCCTCTTCCCCTCCCAGACTACCCCCTCAATCGCGGCTTGTTCAGGTCCAGTGTGTGGATGGAGGAAGGGGAGGTGTAGAGGAATGCAGGGTTGGGTCGGGTGGAGCGGGATGTTGGAGGGAAAAGAGGGGTCTCTATGTGGGCCTGTATGTGGACTCTATGGAGAGATTAAGGATGTGTATGTGAGCGCGTTGATGAAAGTGTGTTTTTCTACTGTGTTTACTCCACTGGGGCCCGCTGCCTACCTGCCAGTGGAGAAAGAGGTGAGAAGAAGAGTCAGGGTGAAAAGAGGATATAGATTTTGGGCTGGTTTGCAATCTTTACCTTCGATTTTTATGTTTTTGTGATCTTTCCTGTGGTAGAATTGATCTCAGTATATTAGATTCAAGTCTGAGGCTTGAGAAATCCACAAAACTGCAAAGCGGGAAGGATGAGAGATGGAGGAGAGAAAAGTGACAGAAAAACAGAAAATGTTACGATCTGAACTGAGCTGAACTTGAATTGGCTCGTACGCTCCAGGTTATACAGAAAAATGCATGCTTATGCAAAAATGCGCACACACATCCCAACGTGCAGAGTGGCGGGAACACTGTAGGCTGTGTACGGCGGCTCTCCTTCACTTCCGCACCATAAATGTGTGTTTGCTATACGAGGGAACACGGGGAGAAAAGAGGAATTCATGTTGGTGTTTATTTGAGCTTTGGCCAAATCCAACCTGGGGCGGCTGCGTTGGCGCACACTCACTCTGCACCAAACCCCAGCCGCTCCTGTACCCCCAGCCAGACACACACACATACTGTACACACTCAGGTACTGGAGCACACACACAAATTTTTACTACACACACACACACACACACACACACACACACACACACACACACACACACTGTCCATCCTAGCCATATCAAGGTGTGTTTGTCTTTCCATGCCCACCATTTTAGGTCCTCCCCAAGCAGGTATTTCCCTCTCTTTCCCACACACACACACACACACACACACACACACACACACACACTGCTACAGAGGGGGCCTGTCTGTGGGCAGACTCATGTGAAGCACTTGCATTGATAACCTGCAGCTCAGAGTCACTCAGTCTCACTTTGTGGCTGTCCCCCTTGCCTGGAACTCCCTTCGCCCTGCTCTGTCTCCTTCCTGGCTTCTAGGACCGTCTGCGAACACACTCGGACCCCTGCGTTTACTCGAGACCCCTTCTGTTGCCGTCGCCATGACGCCTACCCCACCGTTGTTCCTGCTGCTGCTCGGCCTCATCGGGGCTCAAGCCACCACTGCCGTGGACCTCCGCACTGCCGCTGCCATGGGTAAGACTGACGACCTTTAACCTTTGAAGCTTTCCTAACTCCAGTATGTGATGGAGTGATATCTGATGTCTGACATCAGCTTTTACTCAGTCTGATCATCTTTGAACTGTAAACTTCAGAATAGATGCCACAATTAAGTGGTACATTTTAGGGGAATATTCCACTAAAAGTTTGATCACAACTTTAATTCTTGTAATGTTAGTCACCCCCTGTTCTTTCAATATATCCTTAGTGGTATGATGTGTGTGAGATGCATGTGATACACCAGAGGAAGCAGAAGTGAAGGAGAGAAATTAAGAAGTCATGTTTTTACTGAACTCAATCACATTGTACTTTGAAATTTAATTTAATAAATTTTTTCAGTGCTGTGATTTTTTTTTTTTAATATTTAGTGTTTAATTCCACGTATTTTTAATTGAATTTTCCAAGTTTTTGATAAGAAGTCATTGGTTTGGAGTGATTAGTCAGTCAGTATAAAAGACAACAGTGTTTATTGTGTGGCTGCTGGTGGTTGGGGGGTGTATGTGCACAATTTGGATGACTTACAGGAGGTAGCGTGGCAGTTGGTACGCTGTGTCTGAGTGTGTTTGTGGGTGTGTGTGAGAGAGAGAGTGATGGAGACGTTGGTTGGACAAAAAACTGGAGGGAGGGAGAGAGGTGAAGGGTGAGAAGGGAGATCGGTGATGCTAAACAGACTCTGGACGTTTTAGCCACAGTTAATTTAACAAGACCACAAATGCCTGTAAACCCAACACATCCTCCCTTTTGTTAACAGTCTCTGTTTGTTATCACTACACACTATCACAGAAAGTTTTCTGCTCCTCATTCACATACGGTAGCATACATACATACATACATACATACATACATACATACATAGCGTCATTAGTTAAATTTGTAATGTGTAGTTTTGACAAAAATTCTGAACTCAAGCTCTACTTTTTAACACTTTTTAACTCAGTTTTCAACCACCTTTCTCCGCCTTAAGTCGTTATTCTGACATTAATCTATTAATATTATGATCTTAGATGTACTCTTTTAAAATTATATTAAACATATTTTAAGTGACTTTTTGTCAGATTTTTCTCTTTCCTTCATCCTTGTTTTTCTGGCAAAGCATTTCTCCATCTCTCCCTCCAGCCTCACCTCTCTCCTCCCTGCATCCTGTTTTTCAGTTTCCTCCCACTTTCTCACCAGCCTCCATCGCCTCCACCCTCCCTTTTCCACTCGATACCTTCGCTCTCCCCATGCCCCTCCCACTTCCCCTTTTTCTCCCTTCTCTGTCAGCTTTATCTATGGATATTTTTTTTGTACATACAGTTGTTATGGAAACTAAAAGGAAATTAATCATAATACTGTCTTTTCTGTCTCTTCATGTGTAGCGGCAGGTTTGTGCAAAACCCGTCCCACAGACATCGTGTTCATCATCGACAGCAGCCGTAGTGTTCGCCCTTCTGAGTTTGAGCAGGTTAAGGTCTTCCTGGCAAAGGTCATTGAGGGGTTGGATGTTGGACCCAACGCCACTCGTGTCGGAGTTGTCAACTACGCCAGCCGTGTCAAGAATGAGGTATTAGTCTCAGCTAGAGTTCACCAGTCAAGTTTCAATTTATATGTCAAACTATTAATATCACTAACTGTGCTTTTATGCAACTGTAGGTGTCATTGAAGACACACAAGACCAAAGGTGGACTGATTAAGGCCGTGACCAAGATCGAGCCCCTGTCCACTGGAACCATGACTGGTCTGTCTATCCAGTTTGCCCTGAACGTGGCCTTCAGTGAAGCCGAGGGCGCTCGCGTCAAATCTCCTGACATCAGCAAGGTCAGACATGCATTAACACATGAAATGCAACATATTCAACAATTCTGGTCATTGTTTTTTTCTAAATTTGCTAATCTTCCATCACAGGTTGCCATTATCGTGACAGACGGGCGTCCCCAGGACAATGTGAAGGATGTGGCCCAGCGTGCTCGGGACGCCGGCATTGAGATTTTTGCCATCGGTGTGGGACGTGTTGACATGAGCACCCTGAAGCAGATGGCCAGCGAACCTCTGGATGACCACGTGGACTACGTGGAGAGCTACAGTGTCATCGAGAAGCTCACCAAGAAGTTCCAGGAGGCCTTCTGTGGTAAGATGGGAGGAGGAAAGATGAGGGCCTTATTGGTTAAATTAGGGATGGGAACAGACAGTGATGGTTGAAAAGAAATACTGTCAGGGAGGGTTGTCGTGTTTGTCCACCGCCTTCATGCCTGTGGAGACAGCTGTCTGTTAAGGGTAAGGTGTCAGGACTGTCATCTTTTCATTCCAATATATTGTTCCCTTCCTTTTGTCCTCTCACTACCTCAACAACACTACAGTATATTAATTCAAACTTGTTAAATATTCCCAGTGCACGAGGACAATAGGGCAGGAACAACCTTCTGGAAGGAAATTCGCTCCTGTTCTTCAGTCAACTCTCACATAACCGAGAGGCGAGACTGATCTCACTGTAATTACAGATTCATTAGTGACAATCATTAAACTTCTAATTAGTAATGCCCCTTGGCTCTCCCTAGTCTGCAGCAGTTTTGACTGCTGTCAGCCACTCAGTCTGCAGCAGCCAATCTCGGTGCAGATGCTCCTCGTCCAAGGGCAGAGCTGCATGATCGCAGTGTTGGATTGTTATTGGATGAGCCACGTTTAGAAACAGATCTTGTTCATTTGAGGCTTCTCCAATCTTTTCCACCTGTTTGTTTTAAGGATCCACTGGATTCATGCAACATCTTCATATTAAAAACTGTTTAGGTCAACTGCAGGTCACAGTGGATCATTAAAAGAAAATCAAGGCTAGATTTTCCCAAACTGACATAGTTTCATTCTCTCCTCCTAACCCCAACCACCCTCCTTCCTATGTGTGTATGCCTCAACATATACTCTACTGTGTGTACGTGTGTGTTCTGCATGCACACACGCACACAGTGTCGGACCTGTGTGCCACTGGGGATCATGACTGCGAGCAGGTATGCATCAGCAGCCCCGGATCATACAAGTGTGCCTGCAAAGACGGCTTTACCCTCATGGACGATGGTCGCAGCTGTAGTGGTGAGTGTCTGTGTATGAAGGTATTCGTCCAAGCGAGGTCACTGTGCTCCCAGAGTAACAAGCATTGTTGTGTGTCTGACATCACCAGCTTGCAGCAACTCTGCGACAGATGTGGTGTTTCTGATCGATGGCTCTAAGAGCGTCCGTCCTGAGAACTTTGAGCTGGTCAAGAAGTGGATCAACCAGATCATCGACAAACTGGATGTTTCTGACAGCAAGGCTCATGTTGGACTGGTGCAGTACTCCAGCTCAGTCAGACAGGTCTGTGTTTGGCATCAAGTTTCACCCAAAAATGAGCTTCTTTCTCATATGTATTAACGTGATGTTTCTGTCTCTTTCCTGCAGGAATTCCCCCTGGGCCGCTACAACAACAAGAAAGACCTGAAGGATGCTGTAAAGAAGATGGCCTACATGGAGAGGGGAACTATGACAGGCCAGGCTCTCCGCCATCTGATAGACAACAGCTTCAGTGCCGGTCAGGGAGCCCGGCCCGGAGTCACCAAGGTGGGCATTGTCTTCACCGACGGACGCAGTCAGGACTACATCGGAGATGCTGCCAAGAAGGCCAAGGAGCACGGTGAGAGGGCGAAGAGAGATTGCATTTACTGTGGTAGAAGTAAATACAATACAAATCCTACTTTTACAAGTCAGATAAGAGGGAACCTGTTTGTTTTTATGCCACAGGTTTCAAGATGTACGCTGTTGGAGTTGGCAACGCAGTGGAGGACGAGCTGAAAGAGATTGCCTCTGAGCCGACTGGAGAGCACTACTTCTACACAGCCGACTTCAAGACTATGACCCAGATCGCAAAGAAGCTGCAGATTAACATCTGTCAAGGTCACACATGATGATTAAATACAAAATGCTGGTGTTATTACCTGTTACTTCACTATACAATAACTCACAACTTGAACTTTTGCCTTCTGTTTCCACAGAGGAGGACCCATGCGAATGCGACTCCCTTGTAAAGTTCCAAAAGAAAGTAGAAGATGCCCTTCAGGCACTAACGAAAAAATATATCCTTGACTTCAGGTGAGATGATGTGAGAATATGACGTCTGTCGGGAGGTTTTAATGTCGTTATCATATTTTCTGTCTGGTTGTTTGTCTTCATTGTTGCTGTCCTTGACAAAATCTTACTAGAGAGTATGTCGAAGAGGATCGCCCTGCTGGAGAACAAAATTGTCTGAGGACTCGCATTCAACTCTTCCTCAATCATCTGCACACACACACACCCATGTACACACACAACCACACACACAAACAGTCTTTACTTCCTGCAAAATACTGAAGAGGAGCCTGTGTGTGTGTGTGAACCCTGACCTCTTCTTGTCGTCTGAGCTCCCCCAAACCGCCTCTGCCCCCTCCTCTCTCCGTCTTACCTCTTCCATCCTTGGGTCTCCTGGGACACGAAGCGCCGGTTGCCATGGGGACCACGCCTTTGTGTGTGTGTGCGTGCGCTCCGAAGGTCATCCTCCATAGCCAGCCTGTGTGTTTGTTAATAAAAGTCTTCCCTCATAGGGAAACGGTATATTGAAGGGTTTTTCTTTGTTGCTGCCACAATGTTGAATTTCCCCAAACCCCCATCGAGTCTGCCTTGTCATGTCAAACGGAGCAGCACAATCACCCTCACTTGTCTGTCTGATTATATCTGTCACTGTCATCTTTCCCTCTCTCCTCCCACATATGAAGGCTTCATCTTTCTTCTCTTGCCTCCACACAAAGGTATCTGATATTATATATGGTATATAAAAACAGGTAATTTAATATAAGATATGTCTGATAATAAGGGTATACAGTGATGTTTTTTTATTTTCCTAAATAAAGGTGATTCAGGAAGTACTTATTATAAATTGTGAAACAATTGTATGCCAGATTAACCTTACAGACACAAATGCACACATGGACACAAGAATTTCTTACTTTTACACTATTTATGTTGACGATTGAATATAAATAAGTATACAAATTACCCGGAATGTTCCTCTGGTGTTTGACTCCACAATGTGGGCTGCGAGGACCACAAGGACACGATCAGGCATGCCCAGCAAAATGGTTAGTTTTAATTTGTCAAAAATGTTCACAACAGCACCCCTTGTAAGGGCGACTTTATCATAACTTCATCTGCATTCATTGTTTGAAATACAAAAAATGTGGATATATATTCTAGTGAGGATTTGTGGGGATGGCTTTCCAGAAAGAGTTGCAGAAAATGACAATAATTACTTACTGACTGACACAAAATGATCAAGCTAGTCCTTGTATTATTTATTTTTCAACTATCATTAAAAAAACCATTTGCTGTTTCATATTATAAAATGGAGCTGGAGCAAGTAAGGACATTGCTTCAGGCAGTGGTGAGAATGATGGGCATTTTCTTGACATTGTATAGTTTAATATACATTTTTGATTAGTTATTTCCACCCCTGAATAAAAATAAATACAAAACTGGTTATCTAAAGCAGAACACTTAAATTAAATATAACAAACAGGTATAACCGTTTGTATATTTTATTATTTACCTATTAAGATTTAGTTTTATCATAACGTGGTAACGCAATTAAGCTTATACGTTTATAAAAAAAAGTAATAACAGCCAGTAACTCATCAATAAATGATAGAGGGCCAGAAGTCACCAAAGTCCTACTAATTAAATGAAAAAAAAAGAAAAGCTAAAGTTAGTTAAATGGTGCGTAACTGTAGAAAATTATAGAATGAGAAAATTAATGTGCTCTGTAGTTCAGTTCATTAGCTTCGCACGCGTCGTGATGACGTAACACGTAACTGGAAAAAAGCTCTCCAGCTGAACGAAACCAGCGAAAGAAGTCTGAACATGTCCCTTGGTGCCTCAAGACTATTTTATAACGTTACCTAAACTACATTGTGCTCTGGTCTGGGAGTCCAGTCCAAACACAAACCACTGGCTCTTCGTGTTTATCACCGAGTCATCGTCAAATACGGCGTTTAAAAGAGTTTGCAGCATCTGCTAACAGCAGCTAGGCTAGTTTAGCGAGCTAACCGGCAGCAGGCTGTTTACGGTCAGACAAGCCGGCTGGGAGAAAGCTTTGCAGGTGGCCCGTCGGCGTTAATGATTTGTGGGACAGATGGTTGCGCAGTGAACGACGACAGACACAGGACTCCTCAAGTATTCAACAATTCAGAAAAAAACAGCGGGTTCGTCAGGCTAACTTAACGGTGAGGTAAATACTTTAGCTTACAGCTAACGTTCGGTGGGTTAACCCCCGGGGGAGTTCGAGGTGTTTCTGGACCAACACAAGAGATGGCCAGTAATCCCGTGGCAGGCTTTAACGGTCAGGCTAATGGAGAGAAAACACCGGGACGATTGTCCGGTTCTGGCCGCTCATGTCACCACCAGTCCGAGACCGAATCTGACGTTGGCTCAAGTGTGAAATGCTTATCACGGCTGTGCAGCAGGGACGAGGACGAGCGAGCGGCGGCTCTGGAGGAGCTGAGTCAAGGAGTTGTGGTGCGTTTAGGACTGGACCGGCGCGGTTCGGCACGGCTGAGTAAAGAAACACTCCTGCATTTGCTTCGGCTGTCCCGATCGTGTCCACTGCAGGAGGTACGAGGGAGAGCGAGCGAGCTGCTGCGGACCGCACAGGTAATGTTGGAGAAAGTGTTCAGTCATTTCTGCTTCATGTCCAGGAGGAACACAGAAAGATCCGACTAACTCGACACACATGGGGCGGATTTCACAACAAGATATTTTAATGACAGGACAGAAGTTAACATTATATTAAGGAGCATTGTCATTGCTTAATATTACATAATCCCAAAATGAGATGAGTGACTCATTAATAGCCGTGATAATATTGCAGTTGAGTTAGCTATCAGCTGATTACCATTTTCTACCAGATTTCTGGATATTTCATCAGACATTGAACTGCATGAGGTGACGCAAGACTGAGCTACGGTGTGCACAAACAGGCAGTCCGGACACGCCCCCTCCCGGTGCCCTGAAAAACAAAGTAGTCACACCCCCGAGTTGCCTGCTCTCAGCCCACTGCAGCTTCTAGAAATGACAGTCCAGGCGCGTGTTGTGTGTGGCGTATTTTCAGTTTTTAAATGTCGGATATAACAAGAAGCGGTTTTTGGTGTTGTGCTGCCGGTCCTCCGATGATGTCGGTGAGTTTAAGGCATGGTCTGGTTACAGCTTTTATGGGCTGCAAGTTATGAAACGGGTCTTTCCAGATATAGTACAGCTGCTCCGGCTAGGTACGTCTGAGTCAACTTCAAGGGGACTGAAGGTGCCTGCAGACTTTCTGTTTTATCTTCAAATTAGCTTTATTATAAGGGCTGGGAGACGTCGTATATTCGACTGTATGTCATCTTATTTTTTTGGCTTATTATAAATATTTTTATATCATGATATGGCTTTAGCTGCATTATAATAAAGTGATGTAATTTTAGACTGTTGTACTTGTTCTAATACTTGTCTTTACCCACACTAACCCCGTTATATTCACGTTACTGATGATTATGCACCAAACAATTGTCTTAATATTTTGTGAAAGTACCAATAATAATGTCACTTTATCTATGTCAAGGTATTTGTCTACTAGTGTTGTGATATTTCCTAAGCCTCGCATTTATCAAGTGCATTTGAGGAGTATTTGATATAGATGGTGTATTGTGATATAAACAAAAAATATTGCAATATTAAACATAGCCCATGGTATAAACGGACTTGATTCGTTGACAAGTTGTTTGCACAACTTTCTTTTTTCAATTTTGTATTTTGTGTAGAGATTGAATGATCAAGAACATAACTGGGAGATTATTCAGAAATGAAATTAATCATTATTTTGCTGTATGATTGACCTAATTCTCTGTCTTCTTCTTACAATTAGGAACAAGGGGTTGAAGTCCCTCGATCTCTGGCATCAGGTCCAAGTGCCTTTATCCCTGCAAAAGAGGTGTGTATGACATTTGCTGACAAATGTTAAGAGGACTTCTGACTATGGCCAGAAGTAATTTAACTTGTATGCGGCTGTGCTCAACACACGGTACACAAGTCTTGTTAAATGTATCTTTAAATAAAAATCTAAAAATGTATGCCCTCAATGTTGCATCACATTCACCCCATGGTATCAAACATGGTATCTCACCTTGATAATTAATCAAAGTTATAAATCCTAGTATCATGATACCACTGCCTGGCTTCTAGATAAACGGTCAAATCAGTGTACTTGTGAAGGGTGATGGAAATTTCCTAAGTCAATGCTAGTATTAGCCGGGTAGCTAACTCTTCTGCTGCAATATTGTAGTGCCTGTTGCTTCATGTCATCAAGAGAAGCAACACCAGACAAGTGTTGCCAAAGCTGAGGACTGAAAATGCTGATTTAAAATGTGAGTCACTCCAGATTTTTCCACTGGAGAAAGTGGGAGTGTTTTATCAGCTCTTCAGGCTTGCTTATGTCTAGCTACAACAGGAACTTTTTCAATGTGTCCTCAAACATGGTACAAATGTAATCATAGTTAAGTTGTCAGAGAATCAGTTGCTAGTTACAAACACACATTTTGTCTTGTTCTTCCTCTTCAGATGTTGAAAGAAGGGCCTGACCAAGACATCCTTATCGAATCCTTTCTCTCATTGGGTCGCGTGGACCACATCACTATGGTGATGGCACTGCACCCTGCTTACCTCAGCTGCTTCCTCAAGACCCAGCATGCTTTGTTGGAGGTGGATGGCCCCTTGCCCCGTCACTGGAGACATTACATTGCAGTCATGGTAAGAATCCAATAATATATGACCATCGCTTAGTCATCAGAACATTAGAGCAACTCCAGTCACTACAGGAAGGGCCTCATGTACAAGTGAATTGACACTTTCTATCTTAAATAGACACTATAAAAAAAAATAGAAAGACGAATGATCTGTCTGCAATTGTGCAATCATGTGTGGGGGGGGGCATCTTTAAGGACAATGAATATGAATCATGTACCCGTTGTCATTGACATCAACTAGAGTATTTAACATTGTCTGATGATTACTGAAGTTTCTTTGGTTATCTTGTACAGCCAAAACCAAAGTAAACTAAAGCACAGTTTAATAGAGTGTAATGAAGCAAATGTCTAGGAGCAATACACTTTAGAATTAAAATAAATTATCCAACCAAGACTGCTTTTGTTGAGGACATAATTGTGTGTTCTTGTGTGTGATCAGCTCCCTATGAGGTATTAGTCTTTTGTTGACTAACTATAGCTGGGTAGCTTGTAGCTCATTTTTTTTAAGTGTTTTGTTGTCTAAGCTTGGTTTTTCAACAAAACAAATTCATGTAAAGTACATAATGTGCTGCAGGTATATTGTTACAATGATTAGTGTATTGTTCTACAAAGTTGCTTCTAGTCTCTGTATTATTTTTGCTTCCTCATACAATTTTCTCCCACGTCATGATTGATGCAAAAAAATAAAAAAATATTGTTCCCTAAATGTTAACTATTTGATTAATTCAACCAATAATAGACCAGGTGAATAAAAATAAGTCAAATCAATATTGGTACACATTAAATTGTCTTTTACTGTCAACAGAGGACATTTTTTGTGGTTAAGTTTCTGTTATGATGCAGAGAACTCAGGGCTGCAAGCCATGTAGCTGCAGGTTAAATCTTCGTATAAAAATGTTCTGATTTAATTCATAAGCCTTAATTAAAGTGTTTATTTGCATCTTAATCAACTGTTTTGGGTCTTGTGAGGCAGCCATAATAACAGTTTAAACGTTCTAAAGTCTTTTGTCTGTGTAAGGCTACTTGTACAGTCTATTCTTTTAACATTTACGCATGATATTGCATGACTAATGAACACCACATTCAAAATAATGGCAGCGCTGCAGCTATTATTTCCTCTTTTTGTCATCGAGTCAACAGTGGAAAAGTGTTTTTAGTGTTTTCTTTTCGTACACACATCTAATATTTTTGGCTTCATGTCGATGTCATTAAACCTGCCTTCTCTAGCAGTTGGACACAGCCAGTATTACAGTTCAACAGTTGTAATAATGTTGCTGCAATGCTATTTCCACTGCTGCCCACAGTTTTTACAGTTCCAGTCAGCAGTCGTGAACAATAAACTAATACATTCAGACTGGCGTGTTGGCTGAAGTGGCCCTCTGAGTGAAGTGATATTATTACACTTCTGCTTTTCTACATTTCTAGCAGAGCTACAGCTGGCTGGACACAGCTAAAATGGATGAATGCTGCAGTAATTAAAATTAACTATCACACAAATATTTACATTTGCATATGGCAAACATTGCGCTAAAATGTTAGAAAATAAGAGATTTTGGGTTGAAGGAACCTAAAACGGAGTAAAAATTTAACTTGCTTTACTTCAGAGAAATAGGACAGATGCAAAATGGACTCGGCAGGTCAATCTCTTCCTGAGGGTTATCCAGCTGCTGTATCACTGCGAGCCACTAACAGGTCTGCTAAACACTGTGGTCCTCATAAATATTTAACGACTCTCATCTCTCATATATACATCACATTTGCTGCCCTTTCACTTCAGAAATGGCATTTTATTAGACTGAAAATTATCTCCTGATGGAGCAGTTTAGTTGTGTTGCTTTAACCTTTGAGCCTCTTACGAACACAGACATTTTTATGCATTATGTAGTTGTAATCCACAAAGAATTGACTGAGCTTTCGCTTTTAAAGTATGGGATGGCATGCTTGTTTCCTCCCTGATGTTTCACAGGCTGCAGCTCGACACCACTGCTCGTACCTGGTGCAGCAGCACAGTGCTGGCTTCCTGGAGGCTGGAGGGGAGGAAAGCTGGCTGAGCGGTCTCGAGCGCGCTCCAACCAAACTCCGCAGTCTGCAAACACTCAACAGGCTGCTGGCACACAGACCCTGGCTCATCACACAGCAGCACATCCAGGTCAGACACAACACCCACTCATGCCCTGTCTCTCTGCTCTCTCTTTTGCTCTGAGTCTGTCATCATATAATACTAAAATCATTTGATACTGTGGATTACTGACTTTGACTGTATCTGAAATTTCTGCCTCATTGACTCACTCACCTCTACCTGTTTAAATAGACACTCAATAATTTCACCCAAATCACCCAGAAACTTTGATTTCAGTCATTATTTCCTGACACCTCTGTGCGTGGAAATTAAGGTGACGTTTCATAGTCCACAACGCATTTCCGCAGCTTTACAGCAAACAGGTGTTGCAGGATTCTTCAAAACAAGTGAAGTAGATGGGCTTGTTTACATAAAAAGGGTGTCCAGTGTTTTTGGAAGCCTAGAGATCTGAAATTGATTAGCAAAAAGATTATTAGCACCCTTTTTAAAGCCAAAATCTTCACTGTAGCTGCTGAGCTAAAAGTGTTGGTGTGCACTATGTCTGACATGGGTCCACATCCTTGATGGTGTCAAATCAATTTGGGACTTCCAGTGACTTGAATTATGCCAGATGAATTTTAAGGAGTTTCCATCAGTATGTGGGTTAGGGTTAGAGATGGTAGATAATAACTGAATTTCCAGGGTAAGGGTTAGAGTTGGGGTCAGACACAGCTGTTCACAGCTCAATGCTAATACCAGTGTGCTAACAGTTTGCAATTACAGCTGTGGTTTTCAATGGGTATAATGTTTGTCATCTAATTGTGTAAGCATGCAAAAGGATGCTCAGTAGTACTAAACATTTATTTAATAGTAGTGCAGCTGAGGCAGATGGGAACGTCATTAACTATATAGGCATTTGTTCCTAAACTAAAGAAGTGTCGTCACGATATTGGAAGTTCTAGCTTTGATACAATAGCTTCAAAAAGATCTATACTAGATACCATGGTCAAGACCCCAGCGAAGAAGCTGTCACCAACCTCTTCTTCTTTATCGAGTTCAGGGTGTGTCCTTGAGGTGTTTTCGCACCTGTTGTTAGCACTCGTCTGTAGCATGGCTTGCATTTGGACATGCTTGGATCCTTTGCCTTAACTTGTTCATTTGCCTCAAATGCAAAACATTTCCTAACAGCACTCCTGCGGTTTTCTTTGTCAACTGAAACTGGATGCAGTCGCTCTGCACTTTCCATCTTTCAAAACCATGAGTTAGCACTGTGAACTAAATGGAGTGAATGAGACAGGTGATGAGGACAGAAGAAAGTTACAAAGTACAGCTCGTACAGTCTGTATTGATACTGCAGAAAATTAAACCATTTCAAATATCAATTATTTTTTTGTATGGATAATTAAATATTTTTGACACAAAACCAAAGTAGGGGACTCCTTCTTGACCTGATGATGGTGCTATATGAAACATGAAGGATGGCCAAAGTCATTACAAGTCATCCTGAGGGGAATATGAATATCTACGCAACATTTCAAAAGGGGCAGCCCCTAACCAGCAAACATTGCCCGCTAACAAACCTACTGTATTAAAGTTAACTTACCCAACACCTGCTCCCTCTGCCCTGCAGGAGCTGGTGTGTCCCGGCGCAGAGCCTCGCTGGTCATTGGCTGAACTCATACACGCTGTGGTACTGATGGCGCAGGCTCACTCTCTCTCCTCCTTTGTGTGGGGCTGTGGCTTAAACCCTGAACCCGACCACATCGGAGGTTATACCTTCCAACCTCCATCACCCAGCCACCTGCATCGCAGCCCTCATAGTCCCGCCCATGAGGACAGCAGGCAAGAGGTGAGTCAAACAGGTGTTTTTCACCACTGGTATGACAGTTGTAAATATAACTATATCAACAGTAGGAGTACAAAGAGGAAATAGGTTCCTTCCTGCTTGGTTTCACTAGTCATACCAGTTTAGTAACAAAAGAAGACACGGCACACTTCACATTGTTCATATAGGGTTGAAAACAAAGCAAGTGCCCCAAGCCTTTTTCTTTGTTTCTCCTCTCCAGTTGGTTGATGGAGCGATGGAGGTGGAGGTGTTGATGAAGAGGATGGTGGAGCTGCAGCAGCAGCAGGAGGAGGAGGAGTGCACACAGGAGGAGATGGTTACTCGGTTTGAGAGGGAGAGGAGCGAGAGCATACCAACAGGTAAACAAATACCTGTTTATCTTATGCAGCACGCTGTCATTCACTTGGCTGACATATGTTTACTCACTACTTCCTCATGGTTGTTTGTTTTTAGCGGTGGTGCGGGGAGCACCACCGGAACTGGTGCTGCGTCTGGTGGAGGATCCAGAGTTCAGATACGAGGACTTTGCTCCTAGAGGAGAGCAGGCACCGCCCACCATGAGAGCCCAAGTAGTTTGGAGCACTCCCTTATATTTTTAGACACCAACACTGTTTTTTCATACTTTTTACAGTGTATGTTGCCTGTCAACTGTTTGCACTAAGTTTCACTGACCTGTGTGTGTTTGTCTGATGTGTGCAGGACTACTCGTGGGAGGACCATGGCTTCTCTCTGGTCAACAGATTACTGCCAGACATGGGCCAGCTCCTAGATGAAAAATTCCAGGTACACTCACCTTTAACCTGGAAGACGTACACTGATTAGAAAAACAAAACTGAGCAAGACTAATGTGTGTTTGACATGACAGGTCTATCGGCCCCATGGAGTTTAAAAGAATAGTTTGAGTCTTTTGATGTGGGGTTGTATGGGGTACTTGTCCCTAGTCAGTTTGTTACCTGCAGTAGAAGACCGCCATCTGACTACCATAGTGGGGAAGCAGCTTGCAACAACAGAATGAGGCAAGGCTTTGCACTGCTGAAACTGTACCAGCAGCAAGACATATTTTAGTCACCTGAAATAAGTCCTACCTAAAATACATATATCAGACTAAGTGTAAGCTGTGTTTTTAACATTTTCGGCCTTTGGCACTGCATTCAGCCTGTGCTATGAATACAGACGCTGTGCGGTTTTGGGAATGTAGTCATTGAATGTTGGGAATGTAAGAAGTAGGTAGACAATGTTCTAGTCGATGAAGAGACTAGTCTGTTGCAAGAAAATGAATCACAAATTATTTTATTTTTAAACATTAATTGCTTAGTCTACAAATTGTAAAAAAAAAACAAAAAAAAAACAACTCATATATACAGTGGCTTGCAAAAGTATTCACCCCCCTTGAACTTATTCACATTTTGTCACGTTACAACCACAAACGTAAATGTATTTTAATGGGATCTTATGTGATAGACCAACACAAAGTGGTGCATAATTGTGAAGTGGAAGGAAAATGATACATGGTTTTCAAACATTTTTAAAAATTCAAAACTGAAAAGTGTGGTGTGCAAAAGTATTCACCCCCCTTTACTCTGATACGCTTAGATAAAATCCAGTGCAATCAGCTGCCTTCAGAAGTCACCTAATTAGTAAATGGAGTCCACCTGTGTGTAATCTAATCTCAGTATAAATACAGCTGTTCTCTGAAGGCCTCAGAGGTTTGTTAGAGAACATTAGTGAACAAACAGCATCACAAAGCCCAAGGAACACACCAGACAGGTCAGGGATAAAGTTGTGGAGAAGTTTAGAGCATGGTTAGGATATAGAAAAAATATCCCAAGCTTCGAGCATCTCATGGAGCACTGTTCAATCCATCATCCAAAAATGGAAAGAGTATGGCACAGCTACAAACTTACCAAGACATGGCCGTCCACCTACACTTACAGGCCGGGCAAGGAGAGCATTGATCAGAGAAGCAGCCAAGAGGCCCATGGTAACTCTGGAGGAGCTGCAGAGATCCACAGCTCAGGCGGGAGAATCTGTCCACAGGACAACTATTAGTCATGCACTCCACAAATCGGGCCTTTATGGAAGAGTGGCAAGAAGAGAGCCATTGTTGAAACAAAGCATGCAGTTTGCCACAAGCCATGTGGGGGGCACAACAAACATGTGGAGGAAGGTGCTCTGGTCAGATGAGACCAAAATTGAAGTTTTTGGCCTAAATGCAAAACGCTATGTGTGGCAGAAACCTAACACTGCACATCACCCTGAACACACCATCCCCACCGTGAAACATGGTGGTGGCAGCGTCATGCTGTGGGGATGCTTTTCTTCAGCAGGGACAGGGAAGCCGGTCAGAGTTGATGGGAAGGTGGATGGAGCCAAACACAGGACAATCTTGGAAGAAAACCTGTTAGAGTCTGCAAAAGACTTGAG
>OMLP01037306.1:0-13538 GCA_900302685.1 Spondyliosoma cantharus | reverse complement strand
GGGGGGGGGGGGCGTGGCTGTGGGCGGAGCCTGTAGTCCGGACAGCTCATTTAAGGGACAATGTCTGAATATGGGGCTGTGTGCATTTCTCCATAGACCGAGCATGCCGATACTTTCACATTTACAAAGCACCTAAACCTGCTTGATGATCAACAAAGAACCGAAATTTAACTGTGCAACTATAATAGCAACTGATTTCCTGGCTTGCCATGAGAGTAGCTTTCCTCACAAGAGAAAGATACAGTAAAGATGTTAACTTGTCGAGGGGTTGGAGGTGTACAGCCTGTTTGTAGCAGCTCACTGAGGCTGCGCCGTCTTGTTCCATTGCTCAGGAGCTTCTGTTCACAAAAATAAATCTTGATCTGCCATCAAGAAGAATGACGCTATCCTTATTTTCAGATGTATTCTTGATGAAAGCCTGCAATAAGCTCTGCGCACTTACCAAACATCTACATACTACAAATGACATTTCCGTGCTCTGTTTAGTTTGCATTAACAGTAACCTTATACATCTCCGACACAATGTAAAGAGAGGGAGCATTAAACAGTGAGGCTGTGACAGAATTATGCTTGATTCCGTGCATGCCTCATTTCCCGCGATTCCCCAGCGTGGGGATGGCAGACTCCGCCACAAACAACAGCAACTTCTTGACAGATTTGTTACTGAATGTGAATGAATGGAAAGACACAATTCCAACCACAAAAACAATGTCTGATTCTATGAAAATGTTGAAATACTGAAAATTACATTGGATTCAATGAGAATATAAAAGAAACGTATAAACCCACCATGAGTATGAATAGATAATATGTGTATACAAATTATACAATGTCTTATCCCATTCATTCTACCCATATTTTGTACAAAATATATTGAAACAAACTCTTATGTCACAGCTCACTGTAGGAACACAAACGGAAATGCAGTGCTTTTCCTCCTCTTTGTTTTTTTGTCCCTCATTTTCTCTCAGCGTCTCTTTATCAACTCCCCCAAACGCTGCTTAACCCCTCCAGTCGCCTTCCTCCTTATTCTGTGCTTTTCTTTCTCTCTTCCGCCCTCTATAAGGAGAGAGACGCATTGTGGGCTTGTCAACATGACTTCTTATTATGGGGCTAAGTAAGTGTAAAATTGACTTTCGGCCAGAATGTGACAACTCACTGAAGCCAATTGTGGGTTTTTTTTAGTCTGTGGGGTGGCATCCTATTGTTTGCTTGTGCGCGTGTGCGTGTGTGTGTGTGTGTGTGTGTGTGTGTGTGTGTCTGAGGGAGAAAGAGAGATTTGGGGGGGAGCATGTCCTTGCATATTTTCAGCATGTCTTCTTCTGCACATGACAGACAGAGCTAGTATGAAAATCTCTTTTCATATATACTGTATCTAAAGGGTAGAGGGAAATATAATTTTGCTCTTTGGGGTTCATATCAAGGGAACTATGCACCTGCCCTTATTTTACTAAAACAAAGTGGTTTTGCATGGAGTCAATAATGTGTATCAACAGTATGTTTTCACTTGATTAAAGATGGCAGATCACTCTCTCCTCGCCTCGTTGTTCGTCGGTTCAAAAGGAGACATATCAGCATGGCACACTGTGAATGATTCCTGTGTACCTTTGTATTTAGATGTCCAGTCTATAACTCAATTCCGAACATCAGCTTAGCAGCATCAACCATAGCCACCTACACACACCGATACAGTAAAAAATTCCTAGCCCTTGCAAGGAGAGTGGTAACGCTCCGTTACCTGGAGGGCTGCTCGCAGTGATGCGCACCGCTCAGGTGTGTGGTCGAGGCACTCGGCGCAAAGTTCAATCAATTTGAACTTTGAACCCTGTTCGCTGCTGGCCTTTTAAAGGGCACCCTGGAGTCCACATGAGCTGTCATGAGAGGAAAGTGAAGGTGTGGAAGAAATGCAATACTTGAAGGGGAAAACCAATTTCATCTCATGTAGGTTGTTCAGCAAAAACAGTGATACCAGCGATAGTGTCAGTATTCTAAAAGTACTGAAGTGTTTCCTCTCAAAGCGAGCGTGTCTGTTCTGATCCAATGGGGTTCAGAGAAAAGAAAAACACAAAACAAACATGATTTCCATTGTTTAAATTCATAATCTGTAAACATGACTATGGAAGAATGCTCATTAAATATGTTTTCATTGCAAAAGGTGGACATTGGCCTTCAAAATAAAAGGGCTAGTTGGTGTTGGGATGTTTTTAAGGTAATGAAGCTAGATGAAAGTTCAGATTATATCAGAGCCAACCAGAGCACATGTAATGGATCGATTTTGACTTATAGAGAGTTATAGAGTATAGAGTAGATCAAATGTGTTGCAGCACTGCTCTCATTAACAATCCGGTACTGCAAGTCCTTTCTGATAGCTTATGAATTATTTACATGTGAGGATGGAGCACATGTCAGGTGACGGGCTGTGACGATCAAACAGGAGTTGTACAACAGCTCGCACACTGCATATGCTTACTTATGGCATCCTTTTTCAAATGTTTTTTCAATAAATGGGTTTGACATTTATCAGCTTTTACTCCGAATGCAGCGTGTAGAAATTTCCCCTTAAAGTATCAAACAAAGCATCTTTACAGGCTTATGTGTTGTTTAATATGTACATGCTGTTTATCAATCGTATTATTATTCTGAGCGCAAAGAGTGCTAAATTGAGACGTCACCAGTGGAATATTGAATTTAGTCTATGTATTAATATTTTGTTGTGCAATAGAATATTTATAATACATAATATCATATTGCAATTATTTTTGACAGAATTTGCGGTTGAGATATGAGTCACGGTTTTAGTATGAATCTATTTACACTGAATAAAATGTAAAAAAGATGATGATGTGACTTTTCCCGACACCTGTGCCACATAAGCATATCATCTTACACCTGGAGAATATGAATTTATATATGTGATGCATTTTACCTGTATAGAAAAGGTGTCATTTCCGATATTGCACTTTTGGTACTTTTTTGGTATTATATTAATTTTTCATCCCTATTATTTTCGTTTATTAATGCGTTTGAGATCTGGTGGACTCTGGGGGATGGGTGGGGTGCTCCGATGGTGGACTAAACATGATAAAGTGTCCTCTATGGTGGCCTTCCACTGAGAAACATTTGGTGAAGTGCCCTCTCTTCACTGTACATGGATGATGACAGGTGCCCTTTTCCTTTTTGGCTCCTGACCCTCAAACTTGTATAAATATAATATACATAAATCTGCTGGTTATATCATGTAGTTCCTATTGCTCAACAGGTGCTTGTGCTTTAAAAGTGTCTCGCTATCATCTTTGTGTTTTATCATAGAAAGCTTCCTTCCACCATCCTCCTCCTTTCTGTCATGATTGTCCGGCTAATAAAAACTGCTGTAGATGTCATATGCGCTTTTCAGAAAAAGGTCAGCTTTTTTTTTTTTACTTTTGAAAGCGCTCTGCTCAACCAGAAAAAAAAAACAGCTTGGAACAGGGCTTTTTGAAAGGGCAGCCACTTTCCCAACATCCTCATTGTTAGTTTTTTTTATGTAAAAACACAGACATACACAGCAAAAAAAACAACAAAAAAAAACACAAAAAGCTGCACAGTGGTCTAATCTGTATAGGGACACATGAGCGAGATAGATGTCTGTATTAAGCCAGGGAAGGAGTGGAAAGGAGATATGGAAGGGGAGAGAATAACAAAGAGGAAATTTGAGGGAGATAAGTGGAGAGATAGAGGAGCGGGAGATTTGCAATCGTAGATAGAGGCCTGGAGAGAGTGTGACTGCGGGAGAACTTAAGTAAGAGAGGAGGAAGAGTTTTTGAGTCCCGAAGAGTGTAACCGAGTGAGTGAGGAGATTGAGACGGACAGAGAGGAGGAGAGATTGCAGATGTCATGTTGACGGATGGGCTGACATCCCTCCTGCCCTAGCCGACGCTGTCTAACTGCTGACACAGCAACTAGACACACACACATACACACACATACACACACACACACACACACACACACTAGGTCTTTAACTTTCTATCTTTATTGAATCTCTTTCACATTTACTTTGACACAAATGCAAAGTTTTCCTCTCTTGCCATTTTTGTTTTGCTCTCAACACAAACATGCATGCAGAGTAAAGATGTATTTTCCTTACTCTCAGGTATTACACAAGTAGATTATAAAAGTTCCAAAACAGGAGGCTCAGATTGTCTCTGGTTTCAAAGGGCTTTTGTTGAACTTCTGTGTAGTGTTGGATGGACTCTCTTGCTCTCTGTTAGCAAAGTGAAAAAAGGCACTGAGATGAGGCACTCGAGAAGGTGCAATAAGTCACATTCTTTGGACTGTCAAGGAATGTCCTTCACAAAGGAGTCCACAGTGTAGCAGTCAAGTTACAATCTACTCACATATGATCAATAAAAAAGAGATTACTACATGTAAATTACTACAAGTTGTTACACAGAGCTCCTTTAAGACAAAAAATAACCAACAGTGACATCTCTCCCTTTCAACAATTTGCTAAAAAGCAACAGCCCTTCCTCATCTGAATAATGACCGTATAGGATAGCAGTGAAAGCAGCTTATTAAAAGTCATATCAAGGTTTCGTGTAAGGTCGCGACCTCTAGTGGCTGTAGTTATTATTACAGCAGTAAAGGAAAAGGTCATGCGAAGTATGAAGAGATAGAAAGTTAATTTAGGGAGAAGGTCAGGAAGGAATGGTCTGGTCGAACAAGCACAGGACTTTCACTCAGGAGAACTCTGTTCATGTCTGGTGCGAAAACCAAAAGTAATAATGAGTTATTTCAGAGTTTTGTCACGTATTACACAATATAGATATGTTTGTAATTGAAGTTTCATAAGTAACCCAAAAACCATTGTTTTTCTAAATATATCCAAGTAGTTTTGTTGCCTGAGGGAGGGTGTGCCTGTCTCTGGTGAATTTAGTGCAAGTCTGATGTTGTAATGCAGATTGTTCGAGTTTCTTTATATTGCTCCTTTAAAACATAAGAGTCATTCAAAGTGCTAGAGAATTAAATATAAATGAAAATGAAAATGAAATAAATTATTGCAGAGTAAAAAGTAATCAAAGTAAAAAAATCAAAGAAGAAAGTAATAAGTTTCAGTGCAGTCACACGGCAGTAAGAGTCCCAAAATGTAATAAAGTCCAAAATGTGAAAATGAATGAATCAAAGAAGCAAGAAAATAAGTTTTTAATTTGTATGCAGCTAAATCTGAACTTTAAACATCTTATGGAAGTTGGTTGGTTTGGTGTGCAGCCTAGCAGCTAACTGGAGATCGAGCTGTCTTTGGCCAGTAATTGGTGACTCCTGGGAGTGCTTTTTAGATTTGATTGATTGAAGTGATTTATAAACTGGGAGAATCATTTCATTGTTATTAGAGTTGTAGCTTCAGCACCCTACACCTTTGAAGCTTTTTAATTATCTTTTTATGGAAAGACCAGACAAGAGCTGGAGAGAATCTAAAGCAACAATCCACTCTGCTGTAGATGAAACCTGTGGACATGACACATTTGATTGTTTGTAGAAGATTAAAAGTAGATGTAGTTATCTCCTTGATGTGGCTGTTAAAGCTGTTATCTGTTTCCACAAAAGCGCCAGGATTTCTACTGAAATCTGAGTGAGCAGCTTTCATCAAGTTGTTTTTAGCTTGTCTAACCATCTAACTTCTAATCTTCATGTATTGGCATCATGAATCTGTTGCACCACTGTAGTTATTAGCTTCCAGGATTAGCATAGAGCTTAAATGTCCAGAGTGCAGGATTAAGGGTGAGAAATTGAATAGTAGTAGACAGTAGTCTTCATAATGGTGTTTTAATTTGTGTATAATCACCTGAGACGAAGAATCATCTTGCTTTTGTTACTTTAGAATGATAGTTTCTTGTGTCTGTCTATTTGTCTTGTTGTATGTATTATACTATTGTTGTATATATGTTACTAATGTTGTAAATATTCTGACTATTTTATCTCTTTTTCATACTTGTCCATATTTTATATTTATTTGACAAACAAAGAGCTGCTATCTGTGTTTCGTTAAATGTTTCGTTTAATATCTGCATAGGGAGCAGGTCCTTTTCCATGTAGTCCGCCATGTTGCACCACTATTTTTCTACAGTATCCCAGAATGCTTTTTATTGATTTATTTATTTATTTTTACTAATCACCTCAGATTCTTCTACATGCTTCGAAAGGAGACAGTGAACTGAGGGGTATTCAGTTGGTTGCAAACGGCAACCGCACTGGTAGATGCAACTTCTTAACACTGGACCTCTAAATAATATACTCCATAGGAATGGACCCTGTGGGATCCCAGATGTAATTATGGTTGCCACAGTATACTATTATGACGGTATACAGTGGTATGCAAGGGACAATTATCATACCATGTACAGTTGCTTATATATGGTATTGCATTCTACCATAGTAGTGTTAATAAAAAGTTTATACCAAGTTTCATGTCTGTCAGGATAGCCTTTTGGGAAATTATAATAAGGTGTTTTTTTTGTTTTCAGCCGAAATACTGTTGCAGCCCTAAATGTAATGGTTATTTGTGATATTTCAAGCCATTGGTATGCAACAGGTTGTGATGCTCACACTGAAATTGTTTTCTAACACCTTTCTGCATCATTCTGGATAACAAAAGCAGCACGTCAGCAGTTGCAGCAGGTCTAGACACTTCCAGCAATTATACTGCTGTGTGCCATAAGCATTTTGGCAGTGCTCGCTTCCCAATATAAAATCAAATCAGGTATATGTGTGAGTCAGAGAAAAATAGAGATGAAAGTGTAAAAGCACACAACAGGTCACTGTTAGGCATGTTAAGTGTGAGTGGTAGCCATTGTAGATTGTATAGAAAGTCATCTGATGGTCAAATACATGAAGTGGCTGAAACATAATTTCTGGCCTAAATTTGGCCAGAAAGACTGAATAACCCTTTTGTTTGCACTTCATTCAGCTTAACACTGTGCCCATGTACCCATTTCCTGTTTTTCCCTTACATCGGCAGCAATAAATGATGTTTCTTTTCCAAAAACACAACAGTGAATGACATGCGAGTTGGTATTTCGACCAAACAGATCACCATGACTGATGTATCTGTCCCTTCAACACCATCTTTCATCAAAACAGAAGCTGCCGTAATGGTTGTTCAGTTTAGTTACCATTTGTCATTTAGAGCAAAGAAATATGCAAGTTTCTTGATATACAACAAATACCTATACATCCATTTTGCTGTCATTACAGTAAATGGATGGATTTCTGGCTTTGGCCCAAGATCGAGACATTCACAAAGCCTTGACGGACTTTTTCAACCCCAAAGCACACAGCCAGACATTTTTAAATTGCAGTAGCATGTGGGCAGTGATTCAGAGGGTCTGAAAGCAGGCTAGGAAATAGGGCTTTAATAACAGAGTCCCGAGAGATCCGTGGTGATTAGCAGATAATTTGCTATCATTAAACGTAAAACATGCTTTTCCATCCTGGTTCCAGTAGAAAGTTAATGTGAGGTGAATTCATGTCGGATTTGTATACTCCTCCTAAAAATGTTCCATTAAAAGTTAAATTAAATTCCCTTTTTGTGTCTTTGAAGTTGTGTAGGACATGATCAAAGGCAGGGCTGCGAGCCATATTCCTGCCATCATGTGGAATCCTTAATGACCCACGGGTCTACGAAAAATATTCAACACCTTTTATATAATAAAAAAAGCACAACTGTCAATCTGAAAATACAGTTGTGTTTACTTCCAGAAGAGCTGAACGCGTTTTGAGTTACATCTTCCTCTAATCATGGAGCCGTGAAACGTTTTGTCCAATATGAATACAACACATATTGGCACGTGTGTTTTAATGTCCCTCTATGTTATAAATATAGGCAATGCCCAATTTATTGAAATCTCAAAACTGCACAGTCTTGGACCATTTTATCTAGTTTGAGTGTTGTGGGAGCTAAATGAGGCAGAATTACTCCCCTGGGTGATGTCATTGGAGGACGCTAAATCCTTGTTGTCTTAATTAAAGCTCAGTGAAAAAGACGAGAAATTAGCATGGCCCAGAGCCTCTGTGTACAACACCACCGGGAAAATAAAGTTTTCAAGCTAATAATTATGTTGATTGTGCTTGGTAAGTCTTAGCGAGGCTTTCTTAAAAGTAGAAAAACAAAACAAACCATTACAACCACCACCGAGGGAAAAAGTCAAACTCTATGGAGCCATCAGTCACGCACCAGCGAGGAACAAATTGCATCTCAGTTAAAATGTATGTTGAAGTGAATCAGAGATGAAGGTAACTGGCTCAGTGCCATGACAGACTGCAACCACCAACCTCTCGCTTGCTTGTGACCATGAAGGGAATAGAGTAAACACATTAATTCACACTGAGGGTTTTTTTCTCACTTAATCAGTGTTATACAAACACTTGTGCTGCGTGCGTTGAAATACAGCTAAAGAGAAACGGTTAAATGGGCAATTAATTTGAGTTTTTTGTATCCATTGACATTATCCACACAATTTCATTGAGTTGATGAGTTCAATGGTAAAGTAAAGCGTTTATGTGTGTGAATGCAAATCTTCCATCTTAGCCATATAGTACAATGAATTTGATTCATCAACATTGAACAACTTAGATTTTAGAGTTTCGTCCTTTAAAAGCGGCAACTAATCTGCATTTCTTGTTGATTTTGGCGACCCCTGTGGACAAAAGTGGAACAAGCACGCCTCCTGTCTGAAGATTTTGTGTCCATTTGTTATGGAAGGGAGTGAAAGAAAGACATAGCATATTTTTGTTGCTATTCCTCTTTTTTTAAACCCAGCTGTTTGCAGGCTGTGTATTGATGAGGGAATGTATCTTATCTGTGGCTATGTAAGATTAATCACTTTTAAATGTGACTACATTTGTTACGGTTGTTAGCAAATGAACAACACCAAAGCAGGTTGAGAAAAACACAAAAGCGAGCTTCAATAAGACAAAGCTGATTTCCAAAGAACAAAAGGCAGGCAAGAAGAAGGCTGATAAGAATCCGAGAAATAATAAAACACAAAAACAACAAATCAGAGGACCAAAAGAAAAAGCAGCAACCCTGAAGACACATAAGGAGCAAAGAGAACCCGGGGAAAGACACGGACAACCTGACAACTGAGTGAAACACAACAATTAAACACACAGTGACTAATTAACTAAAGAAAGACAAGTGAACACAAAAAATAGGCATAAAAAGACAAAGGCGGGAAGTGTGAAGCAAAACATGACACATTGGCATACATAGTTTCTTTCAACATAAAACAGGAAATAACCACAGTAAAACCAAGGACCATGGGAATAATCCTCCAGTAAACAGATTCAGTTGTTTGAGAATGGTAATTTTGTTTGTTTGTTTGTTTGAGTTAAAGCTACAGTTACCAACATTCCCTAACGATGTTATGTCTTCACAATAATAAGCTAAGAGCAATATATAGCTCGGTAGCAGTTGCTACTGCCATCTGGCAATACAGAACTATTTGCTGTTGTACCACCAGACCACAGAGCAGCTGTTTCATAACCAGTTGAGAGTTCCTTGTAGTATGTTTTTTTTTTAATGATGAAACACGTATTGCCTATGGCAGAAATACATTCATCAGCAACGGACTTTGAGACAATCACTTCCTGCGGCGTCTTTTGACCATCCGTCCTGACTAGCCGATCTGTCCAATGGAGGAAGATAGTCAGAATAAGAGCCATGCTAATCCAGCATGGTCAAAGGCTGCTCCTGGCTAATGTCCAGATGCAGGAAAAGAAAATTGACAAATGGGACTCTGGCAGGCCAAACAACAGGAATTTTGTTGTGCCCACATCTTTACAGAGATCTGTCCCCACCACAGCATCTCAGATCAAGCAGTTGCACTTGACGGGTGGACCGTGCTCCAGACTGACAGAGCGCAGGACTACAACAGGACGGGGAGAGGTGGACTCTGTGTTTGTAACATCGATGCTAAGTGCTCACACTCAGTCAAAGTGGATGGACTGTGATAGTGACTGAGATGTCAAACTTTTCATGTAAAGTTGTCAGCCACCTTATCATCACCATCAGACTGCTGTCGTTTCCACTCATTGGTTTTTGCATAAATAACTGCATATATGTTCTGTAATTTGTGTAGAATGGCAGAGTTTATGAGATCAATTTCGTTATGCAATCTAATGTTGATAATGATGAATAAATTCCCTCTTACCTTGTTTAACTACCTGTTTATAGTTGTGCCCTCAGTACTGTAACCCTTCCATACCATGCCAAGGACAGCTGGTCCAAAGTGCTGTAGTCCGACTACTGATGAGAACTTCGAGGACAGACCAAATTTCTCCCACTTTAGCTTAACTTCAGAGGCTTGCCACTTGCAGTTTAGGATTTATTTTAAAATGTTATTGATCACATTTAAAGCGCAGTTTGGACCAGTGCCCAGAAAAAGATCCCCAGGCAGAACTCTTCTGATCATTTCAAATTTGAGGCTGAAGACTGATGCTGACCTTACAGTAGATGACATTTGAAGCAATTTCAGAGTTTGGGACTCTTTAGCAAAATCAGGACAGATGTCTTTGGGCTCCTGTCATGAGTTATCTTTAAGGGTGACAGAACCTCATATAGTCCTATACTTGAAAAATAAATGTTATTTACTGAGTTCCACCACATATGTCCCCTTAATGGAGAAAATTGACTCAGCAGCTGAAATCAATCATGGGATCTCAACTGACTTCTAGGCATTCCTGACCTGTTTATTAGAAATGAAAGCCTTCAGTATGTAAAAAATATAGAACAGGTATAACTCATTGTCATATAGGTGAAATGATATCATACCAGCTTGTGTAGAACACCAGCTTGGTCCAGTGATATCTACAAACATGAAAAGCTATCAGGGATGCTAATTCGAAATCGTTCATTATAATTTCTGCTACTAAGCAACCAAGCACATAGAAGAAAAACCCTACATACAGACTTACAAAGAAATAACATGCCCAGTCAACACTCTGTGACAAAAACAACTAAAGCAAGCCCCATGCCAGACTGAAATGTGACCCTTATGTTAAAACAAAGCTCATAATTAACAATCCGAATTAGATATGACTAATGGGTTATTTGGTAGACACTGAGTCATGGTATTTCCAATCACCTTTGCTATATTGTAGGCAACTGGACTTGTTGACGACAAGGATAGCCCTAACGACCCTGAAACTCAGAGCTCACGCGTGTCCTTAACCACTCTGTAAGAACACACCCACGCAGAGTTTAAAAGCCTGCCAATTCCTCTCCAGTTCGTTAGAACTGAAGAAGCCTCTTGTATGAGAGGTGACACGTCTTCAAGAAACTGAAACATGTCCAGTTGTCTACGATACAGCACCTAGATTTAGCATTTGCTAATTAGCAATAAACACAATGTGCAGCTGAGGCTGATGGGAACATCAGGTTTGCAGGTATGCGGTCATCAACCAAAGCGCAGGGCAAATTAAAATGTCTTACTTGATAATAACCTAATAATAACAGAGGAAATGTGAAGGGATTGCCAGAGTCCTAACAAATCATCCACCAGGGAAGATGATTATCTGTGCTAACCCTCATGGCTATTAATTCAGTGGTTGCCGAGACATGAAAAAAGAAAACTGGTTGTGTTGCCAGGGGATCATCAAAGTCTACAGGATTCATCATCTGGGGACCATGATCATCTGCGTGGCAAACCAATTAGCAGTTGTGGAGAT
The DNA here is from genome assembly GCA_900302685.1 of Spondyliosoma cantharus. Classification (NCBI taxonomy): domain Eukaryota; kingdom Metazoa; phylum Chordata; class Actinopteri; order Spariformes; family Sparidae; genus Spondyliosoma; species Spondyliosoma cantharus. The sequence goes on along the minus strand of OMLP01037306.1, from coordinate 1,835 downwards.
ATCCGGAACAAATGGTTGGCAGGCCGATATTTCCTTCCATAGATCTAATGCAAGAAAGGCTAAATATGGGTGCTGTTAAATAATGGAGCAACCTTCAAATGAAAATAACGTTTTTTTTTTGTTTTGTTAAAAGTGAGGTGCTCCTCTGGCCATCGTGCATGCACCTCGGAGACAGCCCCTAACTTCAGTTGGTCATTTAACCATCTGCAGTCTTTGACTCTTTGCTTTGTAGTTCACCACTTTGCCAAATGGGCCTGCGGGCAAACGTCCTCTTATCTGAGCTCCCTCGTCTTCTGAGATGCTCCCTTTAAAACACCAGCAGTGACTCTCTCTCTCTCTCTCTCACACACACACACACACACACACACACACACATACACACATGGAGATAACTACAAAACATGAAATGACATCTACATACATGATGAAACAAACGCTGGAAAATATTTGAACTAACATCGTTTTCGAACGCATACGTGTTAAAACACACACCAATTCCTTCCCTCTAATTCACACACACACACTGTTGCGGGTGTGTTAAGTACTCTGTTTCGCTCTATTGGCTGTTGTGTGACAGCTGATTAAACCCTTCAGTAACATCCTCTGCCGCTGCACCAGAGACAGACATTAGTCATTCTTATCTTCAGACAAATGCAGATTACACACACACGCGTGCGCACACACAGAATCAGTTGAACACACACACAGTTTTATATGTGTGTGTAAAACAACTACTGTCTGTCATCAGAATATATTTAACCTCATTCTTGCTGGGAGTGGAAAAAGCGCACCCATACGTGCATTCATTCATATTTTTATTTTTTTTTTCACCATGCACACAGACACACACACACACACACACACACACACACACACACACACACACACACACACATTCTCTCTCCATCACATATTTCTCTCAAGCTGAGGGGTCACTGTCTGTGTGTTGTAGATAATAATGAGTTATGTTATTTCTGTGCACACACCGACACACAGTTTCACACATTTATGCAGTCAAAGGGGTTAAAGCACATTAGAATGACTTTGTCTATGATTGTCTGTGTGTGTGTGTGTGTGTGTGTAATCTGCTGATGTCAAGTCTTCGTTTGACAGGCAATAAAGACGGATAACTTCCTATTACCTTCTTAATCACATGACCTTTACAAAGTCAATCAAAATGTATATATATTTCCTTGAAGCTCCAAGCTGGAGATAATGTCACAAGACGAGAGGCTGTTTTAACAGTGAATATGTATTTCAAATCTTTTCTGTGTACATTTCGTGTCTTAACAGTGAACTTAATTGCCATCTTTTGAAGTCTGCATAAATTCCTTAGTCTTCGGTCGCAGCTGAGATTGGTTCATGCATTTTTAAAATGTCAAAACATGAATGCAACATAAGCCTTTGAGCATTAAATGAATCGTGGTGTAGTGTAAGAGGATGGGCCGTCCACTCATTAATAGCCTCTTCTCATTGAGTTGTGAATCACACGTAGATCAATACAATTCTCCTCGATTACTCTGTCTTTTTATCTGTGTCTTCTATCACTGTCAACCAACACTGTAAAAGAAATCTGTAATTTCATGACTTTTTCCTGTTTATTTTACAGATATTTCATTTAAGACATAGAAACCCATTTTATATGTTTTTGTGTAATCCTGCCAACAAACCATCCAACCAACCAACAAACGAATGGACATTCACTAGCAAGGACCACACCGTCAACATGATACGTTTAAACGATTTATTATGAACGAAAAGGAACCAAAATGTTGGAGATCTTGTTTTTCGAGTGCGTTGTGGGGAAGCTTTTGGAGAATCTGCCGCCGCACCCG
>OMLP01037303.1:0-12179 GCA_900302685.1 Spondyliosoma cantharus | reverse complement strand
CCCCCCCCACACACACACACACACACACACACACACACACACACACACGTATCCAGCTACTTACACAGTAAGTGTAATACAAGAGTGAGTAATAATAAATAAATAAATGGTAATGAATAAAACAGGGCACTAATAACAGGTATTGTGGAACTGAGGAAATGCTATCATTGATGTATTTCACTGAGGAGACACTAGAGGCAGTAAAATAAAATAAAATAATAAAACACTAAAACTAAGAATGATAAAATACTAAAGGGGGTTAAAAGTCTAAAACTGCTATGTAATCAATAAAATATTTTATCACAACTAAACTGTGATCCATTATAGTTTTGTGAAAGTTAATTACATTTGTGTATTATTTTCTAAATCATCTCTTAGTGTGAGACCTATGCCGTTGGTCTTTCAACATACTTTCTATTTATTGTGACAAACCTTGCTTTAAAATTCTAAAAATATTTGTGACTCTTGCTGATACTATTTTCTATGTATTCCATGAACATTTTCAGGTTTTATCATTAATAAAGGTATGTTATTTTCGCAATTTGGACTGTCATGCCATATGATTAGATTGTCACACCATATGATAATGTCGCAATTTGTTTGCTGCTGTGTCGAGCTGTTCTCATATTATATATGGTGCCAATAATTTATTGGCCTGATAATGTAAAATTTATATTAGCTGCTATCTATCAGCTATAATTAAATTATAACATAATCAATATAAGTGATAAAACCAAGCCAAATTGCTCTCATTGACTTAACAAGCAAGTCTCAGGTCTGCATAAACTCCAGTTTAGGAACCAGGCTTTACATATATCAAATATTGTGAAATTAGCCATCATAAGCAATATTTTTCACAATATTGATTATCAAACTGCTATCAAACTGATTTTTGATTTATGACCGTGTTATTTCTCACCTGGCTGGCCCTCAAGAGGGAAGTGACAGACTAGCTGAACTTAATATATTACTATATACACTATTATGCTTACTTTATATTGAATTTAAGTTCCACTTAATACTACTTTGTCATTTAAGTGTTGTATATGTTATCAAATAATAGATTTATCTGTGATTTAGTGTATTTATTTATAGATAAAGATAAATACATTTACAAATTTGTATATTTTATTGTATTATTAGTTGATAATTCATGAAATCGTTTGTTACTATTTCTTTGACAACTGTGGTGCTCCATAGGTATGTTCTGGGAACTTCAAAATGTTGACACTGTTAATTCACACCTATACATTTCAGTTGTTTGTTGGGAGTTTTATTTTGCATTGTCAATTTTGCAGCTCTTATTTTGTTTTCTTCAGTTAAAAGACTGAGATTGCTCAAAATAATCAAATTTTGCTGCTTGTATACCAGCACAGACAACAAATGTAGTGTGAGAATGCAACTAAAATATGCCCTTCTCTGCACAGTAAGGAATGGTTTTAGCTGACCTGCGCCTGTAGAATAAAATAACAGCTTTGCTTCCAACTTGAAACTTTATCAGTGTTATTATGCACCATAATTTTTAAGAAGGTTGCCTGGCTGCTCCCACCAAAATCTACCAATTGGAGTTTGTTTTGTTTTTTTTCTTTTAATCAAAGCCAAGGTCGAGTCCTCTGATTGACCCATAACTGACTGAACTGACACTTAATATTATTCAGTATTTTGGATGTCTTTGTTGTCATATTGTTACAATGGATATCACAATAAGCCCAGAAATACTGTAGAATGCAAGCCGACAGATTGGCCATCTGGAGTAGCAGGAGTCGGTGAACCTGTCATCTGGTGGTGAGCCAAGCAGGACAATACTAACAGAGAGGAAGAAAAGGGCCAGGATAGACAGACACATAAAAGTCATTGATTAGGAAAAATTAGACGAATCAACTGCTCCCCGTTTTCACTCTGTCACCTTGATGTCTTATTTGAATCACTGCCAGTTACTTGTCTGTGACCACATAAGGTAACACCCATTTTAAAGGGCTCACAAATTCAGACCCATGTGAAAAGACTGAAATAGTGAACTACCCCGTCTGATGATTTTATTTAACTTTGAGATTGATTTTGATAAGGGCCAGATGTTTTCTTTTCAACAGAGCATATGAATTGATGAAAGGAAGTAGAAAATAGGACTTTATATATATATATATATATATATATATGGTTAATTAATAAGTCTTATCTTCTTTATTGTTTGTGTATTATATTAATGTAATTGAATATATACTGAAATCAATAAAATATAAATCATAAAAAATGAATGGAAATATGATGGAAATAGTTACTTTAATTGATTTCAATAATTGGGAAGTATTATTGTATAGTATTATTATTTCAATCAATTTGACATTAATAACAATATTGATAATAATGTATTGAATAACAATGACAGGACAATGTGACAAACGTTCTGAGAGTTGGATAGCGTTTGGTTTTTGTTTGTCGGTTTCAAGCAGTGGTGGCCTGTTTGCCAACTTTGGCGCGTTGCAGCTCAACAGTTCACTATAGAAATGTTTCTGAGGCAAGAGAGAAGCTATACAGTAACAGAATCTAGATCCATATTTGATCAGCAATGCTTAGTTTGAACTGCATTATGTGTCATGAGTTACCCCTCTCTTGTACTATGTACTGTAGTTTGAACAACAACCTGTTGGGTGAAGTGTTCCATGCAGATTTTTTGCACACAATCTTTTGAACTTGAAAGCATTTGTCTTATTGCATAAGTGTGCTTTACTTGAAAATTTTAAAAAGTCAGGATCCAATATCGGGCATTCCAAAGTGCACACTAGAGCTGGACAATATATCGATATTATATTGTTAGCGTGATATGAGATCCTATATCGTCTTATAAGTGTCATTTTTTCCTGGTGTAAAGACTCATTACAATAAAGAGATGCCGTTTTCTGTACTTACCAGACTGTTGTACTTGTACTAACACTTGTCTTCAGCCACTTAGTCTTTATATCCACATTACTGCTGATTATTGATCAGAAAACTCATTGTCATAACATTTTGTGAAAGTTCCAATTGTCATCACTGCAATATTTTCACAAATTCCATATCGAGGTAGTCAATCAAAAATGTTGTGACATTTGATTTTGTCAACTAGTCCTAGCATTCATGAAGTGCTTTAGAGAAGATTTTAAGATAGAGCCTAAAGTGATTGTGATGCTGTTTTAAGGCCATATCACCCAGACCTAATGCACACCCATTCATTGTTACTGTGTTAAGTGTTAAAAAAAAAACAGACTATAACACCATGACCACCAACAGCTGTACTTCCCAAATTGTTTGACTGTTTGTTTGTAGAAATATGGCGATGTTCTGTATGAGACTGGTTCTTTTCTTCTCTCCCCTCTTCCCTCTATTGTATTCTTTGCTACAGAGACCTTCCTCAGTATGGACACAAGCAGTGGCAGTCCTACTTTGGGCGGACTTTTGATGTCTACACTAAGCTGTGGAAGTTTCAGCAGCAGCACAGGTTATTTCCATCTCTTATTAGTTCACAGTGTTTTACAAGATAGAATTGCCGGAGTGCCATGTTTGAAATATGTGGTTCACGGTATGAATAAAGGAGATGTTATGATTCAGCTGTCCCATGAATTAATTCAACATCACATTCACACACAAGAATGAAGGAAAAATATTACATCTGGATGTGATTCAGCAATGTAGTAATTTAGGGCTCAAGATGAGTTTAGAAAAAATACAGCACTGTTGAACTTGCTTGGGCTAGTCTTTGCCATATTTTCATCAAGTATGGTACAAAAGGTTTCTAAATGGGTCTTAAGCTGTATATGTTTCATATTAACACAAACACAGCTGCACATGTAACAGGTGAAGACACCGTGTAGTTTGTCAGATGTTCTGAGTTATCTCATTCTAGTGCTCAGTATTTTATGTTTTCATTTACTGACAGGCAGGTTCTGGACAGTCGGTATGGCTTGAAGCGATGGCAGATTGGGGAAGTCGCGTCCAAAATTGGACAGCTTTACTACCACTACTAGTAAGTCAGCAAGCGCTCTCACTGCCTCACTGATGTTTGTTTTCCTCTGTTGCTTTGTCCAACCATCTGAGAGGGAGGATGGAACTAATATCCCATTCAGGACATATTATTGTTAATATTCTTGTTTTAAACTGCAGATGAAATGATACAAGCAGCAGAGAAGTAGGGGTGCTTTGTGTGTTATTCTCTGTGTTATTGACAAGTAGGTTTTCACACACAAGGAATTTGCCTTGGTATTTTTGCATTACAATAACAAGAGAAAGGTAAAAGAAATGGTAAGAAGAGGCACTTCAAAAGTCAGGAGTCATTCCTATAAAACCGTAATAAATACAAAAAACAGAGAGAAAAATATACCAAAAGCTTGCTTTGCGCCGCCTTTCCTTCCACCTGTGTGCCATGTGCTCTGATCTGAAAAAAAATCCCAGAAGGTCAAGAAAATATTGGTTTTGTATTAAAATGTCTAAAAACGGCTAGAGATATGTTGTGTATTGTTAAGTTGAGTTCTTACATTATCACAAATGTTTTCAAAATGTTTCAAATCCAGAGAAATCTCTAATTTTACTCAAGTAGCTGTGTGTTTCACTTGGTCGCCTGTCACTATAACTTCCAGGAGAGATTCAGAGGGTGGGGAAGGAAGTCGAAGAACGAAACTAAACACAACATGAATAAAACTTTATCATTACCTTGTCCTCAAACATTTCAGCCTGAGTCACATGGATTGATTTTCATTGGAAATGGTGGTTGTTTGACAATGAAGACTCCCACAATAACACAGTACCGGTACTTCGTTTGGGGTTGACGCTGCTTTGTCTCACTGCACTTCTAAATAACAAAATAGTTTTTTTAAAGGAACAGTAACCTTAAGTTTGTTGTATTTTATCTATTTGTCAGTGTAACTAAATCAGAAGTTATGACGTGTGTTGAAATGTTATGAATGTATTAAAATGTAGTCCACTCCAGAGAAAGTAACGGCTACTTTCTACTCTTGATTTACAGCCTTCGTACCTCAGAAACAAGTTACCTGAATGAGGCCTTTTCATTCTACTCAGCCATCCGTCAGCGCTCCTACTACTTTCAGGTCAACAAAGAGGACAGGTAAGTTCCAAAACATTTTCTCTCAAATTATAAGAATCCATTTCTGGATATAGATGCCTTTGCTGTATATATATTAAAGTGCTTGGACATTTACTGTGCTTTTTTATAATTAAAAAATCTTCAATGAATGTGACCAAAGGTCACTTTTCTAATTACCATCTATAGGGTTTTGTGTAATGAATAAGTCTGGGGATATTCTTTATTTTTGTTACTGTCAACAAATCCCTCTCAAATTGCTGACTTAAAGCCAAAAGCTCAGTTCCCTCTGAAGATGCAAATCTTGAAGATTATCAAGTATTGCGTTAGTTGGGCACTATTTTAAAAGGGTTCTTTATCTGAATCTCTAGAGAGTATCTGTGGCAGCAGGGCAATGTGTTTGTTCATGGTAATGAAGGAACATGTCACCCAGGGCAACAGTGTGCCTCATTGATGTGTTAGTCAATAGTTTTTGGACAACAATGCGACACAGAGAAAGATAATATATCGGACTGTGATACACACATTATACATTAACACATTCTGTGTTGGTTTGGGTCTGCAAATGGGATTTGGAGACAAGAAAACAAATATGGAAGATCATATATATAACTGATATAACTGGCAAGAAAACCAGGATTATCAGTGGCATGTAAAAACATGGTAATTGTAGTAGCAGCCTTGATGAAAGACAATTGAAACATGTCTGTCTGATGATGTGAATTTATTTGCCTTAACAAGATCATATTGTCTTCTCTTGTCTTTTATCAGGCCAGAATTAGTAGTGAAGAAGCTTCGATATTATGCTCGCTACATAGTCGTTTGTTTACTGCTCAACAAGATGGACCTAGTCAAAGTTTTGGTGAAGGTATGGACCAAGTTTTATTTTTTACAACAATATGCTGAGTGATGGAAACCTTGTTACAAAGTTCAACTCATTTTCATTCTATGACAGAGTTGAAATGAAATGCAAGTTGTAGTCCCTTTTATGATACACAAGAAAAAAAGAGCTATTTTATGATTGAGTGTTGAGGATGGGTTCAGAGGTCTCCCAGCCTGAGGAATGAAGCTGCTCTGTATCTGTTGTCAGATGGCAGCAGGGTGAACACACTGTGGCTGGGTGGGTGTTGTATTTTAGTATCTGGGTTCTGTGCAGACATCTCACTTCACTGACGTACCTGATGATCTGTAGATGGTACCAGTGATGTTCTGGGTGGTTTTATCCACCGCTGTAGAGCCTTCCTGTCCTGGGCTGTGATGAACCATGCCAGTTTGTGATGGTTCCAGTCAAGATGCTTTTTATTGCTCTTCTGAGAATTAGAACCAGACTTTAGTTTCCTTAATAAGTAAACCTTTCTGTACTTTTTAACCAAACGACCTCAGAGGAACTGCTTCATTGAACTGCTAGTGAGTTTTTGTAAAAAGATAATGTATGGGTATAATAGTGTTATTCACTGCTATCTCAGTTTTGAGGTCCCAGTTCAATATATTTTCAGTACAATGTGAAAAACTTTTATTAAAACTGCTTTTTGTTATAGCTATTTGTTTATGTATTTATTTAGCTAGCTAACATACACCAAGGCACCACACTTGGGAATTCATCTTGCCATAGAACTTGAAGAAGATGAAGAAGAAGAATCTCTATTTTATCACAGATAATCATATAGTATGCAGTGTAATGAAACTGGTTCCATGCATTTAACCCATTCTGGAGGAACAGTGGTACAGCACTTGACGACACAAACTAACTTAATTGCAGCCAAACAGTGCAACAGTGGATCTAAATGTTCCCTCTCTCCTAGCTAATAGCTGGCCTTAGAAGAAGACCCAATAAATCCCAGAAGGGCTGTGTCCTGTTTTGGTGTTATCAGCCTCCTGGTCGCACAATAGCAGAAGCCTGCAGTATATCTGCCTCTACACCTTAACACACATCTCAAAACAATTCTTTAGAGCACAAGAATATGATTATAAATGTATTTGCTCTTCAGGTCCAGAGAACTGTAGTGTCAAGAGCTCTGACAAACCCCACAACAGAAGCCTGTATTTTGTGTAGAGATGGAGAAACAAAGATGGTTTTGGGCTAAAGCTTACCTGCCGGGCAGCTACATTCTGTAATAGTTCATGGAGCTGCAAGGCCTTATGCTCATGCTCATGAATCTTGCCTTTGTACCTTTTCTGCGTGAAGGTGACAGCTGAACTTGATATGGCCTTGGTAAAACTTGAATGTCCAAAATATCCTGCTTTTCCTTATCAGAGAAGTAAGTCAGTTTGACCAGCATGGCCACAGACTAATCAACACAGTCACCAACTGCCTCCACCTTCTCATTTTAACCTAGCATGAGCCCATCTTTGGCAAGTGGATTCAACAGACTGACTGTTATTTTGAGTATATGTAGGGGATGTATCACTTAGTGACAAATCTCAACTGATGTGTTGACTCTGATCGTAGCCTCCACTTTCCCTGTTCAGAATACTGCGGCAAGTTGGGTCTGGCTCAAGGAAGTCGTATGAGACCTTATTTCATAAATCTAGAACCGGATAAACGTTTGCAGTGCTGTGAAAAAAATGTGAATTCAAATTTGCGTGACCCCAACTGGAACTTCATGCCTGTCTGCTACCTGCAGGAGTTATCTGAGGAGATTGAAGATTACACACAGCGATTCAACACAGAGGACCAGTTAGAATGGAATCTGGTTCTACAGGAGGTGGCAGCTTTTGTAGAGGTACTGACCCTCCAAGATGCAACGAAACTTTCTAACTATCATGCATGTTACATATTTGTTTGATTGAAGTCTTAATGTGTCTTATAAAAGAAAATTGAAGTGTGTGAGCTACTGAAATAAAAATCATGATGCAGTATCTGTGTGGACTGACAGCCAGATAAATAAAGAAGTTGTCTGCCCAGTACACTGGATCGACCTCTCTCACATGGTGTTTCTCTCCCCACCAGGCAGATCCAGTGGTCGTTCTGAATGACAACAACTCTGCCGTCGTCACCAGCAATCGGCTGCAGGAGGGAAGTGTGCCTCCACTGGAACAAGGCATGGTGGTTGGGCAGCTCGTCCTTGCAGATGCACTAATCATCGGCAACTGTAACAACCAGGTTTTAACCCACTAATTCTAATTCACTTCATACACATGAACACGGTTGTTCACCAGTTATATTGAAGAAAACTTGTTATTGGCTCTCAAACAAACAGTATCACATGCTGAATACCTTTTGATATATAGAATTTACCAGTTTCACCTGCAGCTCTGTTGTCTTTGCTTTACGGCTGAATGATTGATCGATTTTAAATTGAAATCGGGATTTGAAACAACGTGATCAGCAAATCGCAGAGGCTGTGATTAATTTTGCTACAGGATGAGCGTCTGACCCACGTTTAAACATGTGTGTCAATGGTTTTACAAATTCATGCCGTCTTTCTAGTGTGACAGTCATGCTTGCCATCAAAAAGTGCGCCCAAGGCAGTTGCTTTTATGCCTACCAACAGCAACACATGAAACCCGACTAAAACTTAGATTTAAATCTATTACACAGTGAATATTGAGCTGAAGCTTGACTTTAACAAAAATTGAAAGCGCAATATCAGTCAGAAAATCGCAATTAGATTTTTTTCAAAAATCGTTCAGCCCTACTATACTCTGTTTCTTCTTATTACTCTTGATTCATAGTTTCATTACTGTATAGATAGATATGCATGTCCTAATAAATTCACGTTGCATGCCATGTACTGCTCCACAAAATGTTAAGCCATGTCCTGTTTCTAACCATAACTAGTATAGGGCTTTTTTGGGAGGTGTTACTAGTAGTTTGAATGCCCTCTGCTTGTTATAATATCTGACTGAATACATTTTTGTATTTTGTAGTTACAGCGTTCCTGATTTGTCTTTAAAGGCTCTCTTGACAGTAAATGTTTTCTTCTTTCTTTTTTTAGGTTAAGTTTAGCGAGTTAACCATCGATATGTTCCGCATGCTTCAAGCTTTGGAGAGGGAACCTGTAAACCTGGCCACACAGACTTCAAAACAAGGAACGCTGGTGAGTTTCTTGTCTGGATATTCCTTTTCAGAGCCACAAAGGCAACAGTAAACATGTTATGTCTCATAAATGATGCAGTCTCTCTCAGGGCCAATCAGTAGCAAATACCTGTATGTCACCATGTTTTGGCCTGTAATAGCAGCTATGTAATTATGCTATAATTGAGTGCTGAGTGAGATGCACCTGTCCCTCAAGAGTTGCATCATTCCCCATGGTGATAAATGTAAAATGAACAAATTAACACACAATCACAAGACTGGTTATGCTGTGCCCAGTGCAGTAAGCTTAAACTGAAATAAGAACAGTAAATTGATAAAATGTGTCTCCACAGGAGCCCAGTGAGAAGCCAGCTAAAAGAGAAAACCCTCACAAATATTTGCTGTACAAGCCAACATTCAGCCAGCTTTTTACTTTCTTGTCTGCCTCTTTTAAGGTCAGTATTCACTTAAATTGCACCTTCTTGGTTAAAGATCATGTCATGTACTATGTTCGGGATTTTTCGGGTTTTTTTCATTATCTGCATCACTTGCATCTAACATAATTCTGTTACTTTGCTACATTATCCTTTTCCCCATTCCAGGAATTGCCTGCCAACAGCGTTTTGCTAGTTTACCTGTCAGCTACTGGAGTCTTCCCTACTGGGCATTCAGATTATGAAGGTACAATGCCACATTTTGGACCACTAATTTGTTCACGTATTAGCAGTGCTTCACACACAAAGCCTTCACTTGGATGGGCGACCCAGGTATAATAAGAGCCACCAATGTAAATTTGGCAACCCATTTTAGCATTTTCAAGTTTATTTTAATACCCAACTCAGAGAACATGGCCGTCCAATCCATTAACTAATGGACAATTTCCCCGCGCTCTACCGTTCCTGTCTATTGACATTCGCCATTATGTGGGAAACACTAATATTTCTGAAAATAGAAATGAAGGGTATTTAAGGATGAATTTTGTCCACACCAAGCTGACTAAATCTGAAAGCAGGGCTCCTGGGTACAAAAAAAAAATTTTATTTGCACCCTAAATCCTGTTTACAGTCATCTACATGTGTTAAGATGCTACGGTGTGTTATTGGGTGCATCTAAATGATGTGCTGGTGCACCTAAATGCATCAGTACAATCTGTGTAAAAAGTTAGTCTGAAGCCCTGGGAAGCACTGTTCACATGTAAAAAGGACATTTTGCACTGGTGGACTCTAAAGCTGGCAGCAGAATTCCCTATATAATAGATAGATAATGTGAAAATGAATGAGAAGATATACTGTGAGAAGCAGAGTTGAATGTTCCTCCCATTAATGATAATCATTAATTGAGACTTTAGAAAAACAGCCAATTTGTCTTTTAATGCCATAATGATACATAGTGATATCATAACTGTTGAGCTCTCTGCTGTTCCTCAGCAGTACCACAGCTCCTTCTCACACACAAGCTGCCAAATATGGTGTGAGCACTTAGCTGAATGTAGCCGCAACAAATATTAAGGTGAAGCATACCTCTGTCTGAATGACAAAGACATTACTTTAACAGACAGATAGCGACAGCAATTTTAAATATTCCCGAAAAAACAAGGGCTGTAGTCAAATCTGATGGATCTGATATCTGTGAAACACAAAGCAGGTGCTCCTGATGTACTTTATACTTACTAAAACACTTGAACAAAGCAGTTGAGGAATTAATTCCCTTTCTTGTGGGCATTGGTTTTGTATTCTATGTATTAAAAGGGCTTCTGTCAATGTCTTGAGATTTGTCACAGCAATCTATAAAACAACCTCAGTTCTTTTTTCAACGAGACACAATGGCCCCATCCTTACTGCTTAAGCCACGTGGATATTCAGACTGTGCAGGCGGAGGACTTAATAGGTGCTTGATCAACTGTCTGAAATCTGTAATGTACATGGTTAAATCAGCTGCCCCTGCTAATGCAATGCAATGATGCTAACCAATGTAGTGTAGAGCTGCAGTGACATATCTGATATATCACACATAACCATGCGTTTCAACCGAAGCTTCTATCTTTGAACATTTCCTGTAGGGCCGTATGATTTTGGAGGAGTTCTCACTAATACAAATCGAGACGTGGTGAATGGAGAGACGGTGCAGAAGAGGAATCAGGCCCAGAAAGAAATGCACTGGTTGGAGATTACTTTTCTCTCTAATATATCTGTTGTCATTTTTCAAAACATTTTAGTAAAAGTCAAACAACTGAAATATTCCCTAATGTGTAACGGAAGAAGGTTGTTCATGCCTTTGAATGTGAATTCCTCATGCGTCTGTTTTAACAGTTAGTCTGTAGTTGCTAGACCTGACCCAGGAGGAAAATCAGTCTTTTGCTTGTTGTGACTAATCATGACAAATAACATCTTTGTGACTCACCAATCTGACGTCTGACTGCAGCCTACTTTATGTTAACAGCAAGCTTAGATACTCTAACCATATGCACACAGCTAGCAACCTGAGAGATGTAGCTTCCTCACATTCATTTGTTTGTCATGTTGCAGCCTTCATCCAGGGGATTTATTCCCTTTCACCCGGAAGCCACTTTTTGTCATTGTGGATTCTTCAAACAGCACAGCCTACAAGGTACGTCAATATAGGTTAAGTTACCAGAAAAAACATGGCAACAGAATAACACCAGATCCCCATAATTTGCATCATATCTGAACATACATTTTTCGATTCAGAATCAGATATCATTGAATGTCATAGAATTTACTTAGACATCATAAATAAGATGGTCCTTACAACTCCAAAACTTCCTGAACACATTTTGAAGTTTTATTTGCATTTTAAACAGAAACTTTTAATAGTTAAATGCTACATTATAATGTGATCATTTATTTTGTTATTATATGTCATTTACATGATTTGATTAGGCTGAGACAGGGTGAGATGTTGGTGTTATTGAGCATGGTGGAGAACAGTGTAATCAGCAGGTGTACAGTAAGAAGGGTTTTAAAATGCATGAATAGTAGAATGAATTATTTCACCCACCCACACCCCATCCCATGTTAATCAGAATGATAGTTCCTATGAACTGTCCGGTCCGATCAGAGGACTGCGATC
>OMLP01037299.1:23579-34819 GCA_900302685.1 Spondyliosoma cantharus | reverse complement strand
GGGGGGGGGGAGATGTGCCACTGAGTTCATACTGCAGCGATGAAGACGAGCCGCCGTGGGAGAAGAGGTGTCAAGTAAAGCAGCCCATCAGAGGGGGAAAGCCTTGAGAGCGGCGAGGAAATCAATAACGCCCTGAGCTGTGCTTTTAGTACCCTTGATGGCTGACTTGGACGGGGTTTGCTTCTTGGAGAGAGTCTCGAGGAACTTTAACCAATCGCGAAAAAGTTTGTAAAGTGTACAATTTGACGTGTTTTCTCACACTTAGCGGCCTCGTTAGGAATTTAATTTGAGAGCTCTGTAAGCCAAAGCAGGCAAACATGAAAGGCGCCCGTCGTGGAGGACCACCGGCTCCAAGAAACCGTCTCATCAGTCCACAAAGCAACCGGCGAGATGTCCCCGGAGTGGAGAGAGCACTCGAGATGAATGTGAGCCGCCTTCAAGTGTCGGACACACCTCTTTACATGCAAAATGCCGGGGTTACGTAACGCTGTTCCGTGAGCAGAAGTGATATGTGGTCAAATGGCTTCTCCCTTTTTTTTCTGGAAGTCATAAAAAGAGAGTTTGAACACGAGGATTATTCCTGCAGAAGTGAGAACATCTTCACAAAATCTGCCTCTGTCTTCATTATTCTCACATTTTTTTATGATGTATCTGTTGGTACAACTTGTCAACCACTGTCAGAACTTGTGTTTCTTACATAAGACAGAATAGAATACAAACCCCAGTATGTGTTGTTGTTGTTGTTGTTTGGGGGTTTTATGTCGGAGCAGAACAGGCATTATGAAAGTCTTAGAAACCAAAAGTGAGATATGGAGAGTGAAGGAATATTTAAAAACCCTGTTCTGACAATCAGTGTGCTTTTAAAAAGCGGAGCAAACGAGACTTCTCTCGCTCCAAACTGCACTAACAGGGATTAAATGTGCCAGTCATATATTTTTCTCTTTGACTTTCAGCAGAGTCAGCACCGGCAGCCGGTTTCATATGCAGGACGTGTTTCTCTGCATTACTGGCACAGAATAAAAAAAACCTTCACTCGCACTTACCAAGCAAATACACGAGCACTGTTTGTGACCCTGAAATGATTCAGTGTTGTATTTATAAATGACTCTAATAGCTCATTCAGGATTAAATGAACTTCTCTTTGCTCTCTGCTGGATGCTCATATTGTAGCATATTTTTTTAGTCTTTTCAAGGATAATATCTGACTTTTTATTATGAGAAATGCAAAAGAGGAAAAGAGAGCAGTTAGATGTGGGTGGTGTCTTTCCTCTGAGCTGGAGAGTGAATAAAGATATATCTTAAAACAAATGCATCTTCAGCTGCACACCAGCAGCTGTGTTTTACTGCACAAAGTCAAGTTCTAAAAGTCAAATATTTCCTGATTTTAACACAGAATATGTAGTCCCTCAGTTTAGTAGTTTGACGGCATCGTACAGAAGCAAAGGATCATGGGAGTTGAGGTCTTCAGTCACTGTCTACTCACCCTCAAGCCAACAGAAAGTCAGGTGAAGTTTTCGTTGCCCACCAAACATTTCTGGAGCTTTGCATTGAAACAGCGTTCACCTAAACTGAAGCAGCTGGAGAAAAACAACCTGAAACAAACGTAAAACGGGTCAATACAGCTCGTCTGGACTGATCCAAGCCCTCAGATCCCAAAACTGATTTGAAAACATTGATTTTTTTTTAAAGCTTAAATCCTCACCGTAGCTGCTGAACTGTAGGCACACAGCCTGAAGTGAATGCACGAGCATCCAGAGTGTAAACAACGTCTTCCCAAATCAATCTGGGAACTCAGGACATGTTTTTTTTACGTTATATGTTTAAAACTTAAAAGTCCTCATTCACTTCAGTTGTTCAGGAGAACGCTGTGACGCTGTGACGCTGTGAAGCTCCAGAAATATTGAATGAACTGCAAAACTTCCCCCAAATTTCCATCAGCGTGGGGCTGAACTGCTCTTTAAAGTTTTAATTCACACATTTTTCTTCCTCACTGTCCGACGTGTCACCTGATGAACGCACCGCTCCCTTTAGTAGCATCACAGATTTTCTCGTGCTCGTAAACATTTCCAGAAACATCTGGGATCGTCTAAGTACACGGCTCAACTATAACGAGGGCCTCATCGTTTTGTTTGTGCTCAACTTTTATTAACGTTTCAGAAGTTTGGTTTATTTATTTCTTATTCCGTTAGAAGAAAACATTCAGGCCTCTATTCCACAAAAAGTAGATGCTTTTAAAACACTATGTACCAAAACTGAGCGGCTTGTATCAGAGCACTTCACAGCTCACAGCTGCACTGAGGGAGGTTTAGTGCTATAAACACAACACATTTGTTCTCATATTCTTATATATTTCAAGTCAGCTGGATCCATTCTCAGCGCCAGCAGGCTCCGTTTGTGGACTCTCTGCTTGTCATCTTCCAGGGCTCACATCAAATCAGCCTCCCCCTCCCCTCCCGGGCCCCGGCCGGCTGCCTGTGGTTCCCGGGGCACATTTTCTGCTGTGTAAGACTTCAGATCATCTGCTGCCGGCCACCCTCCGAGTCATCCAGTCAGTCAAGTCCTTTACTTCCCAGCTGGTTGTTCACCCCCAGACCCTCATTAGGCAGCGCTCGCTGGTCAGGGTTTCTCTTTTCTGTCCTGCAGCTTATTTGTTTCTCTGCAGCAAGATTCTCTTTTAAAATCCTCCAGCTAGCGTGGCCTCTGCTGCTCAGTCAGCTAACTTTCCCCTATGTCTCTCAATCTGAGCATCATCCTCCACTCCCTCTAATCTCTTCGTCACTCAGTGTCCTGGTGAGTCCAGCTCCCATCAAGTGCACCGCCGCATTTTTCTGTCCGAGCTCTGAAAACGTCTTCCTGTGTGATCGTATATACACAGTCCACGGCCGGTGTGTTACCTCGAGCAGATGACGGTCGACATGCCTCCGGTTTGGAGAGGCGGCAGGAGTAGGAAGCTGAGTGATGTGCTGCTGTGGACAGGGGAAGCAGAAGAACACATTTCAGCCTCCATAACACTGCAGAAATATCACTTTACGTGTGTGTAGCTTTCCTAACTCGGTCCTCTGCCTCTGTCTGTTCCTCGGCGATGTTCAGCCTGCGTGTCCTGTAGTCGGCACCCGGAGGGGATGTCACGATGTGTCCCTGGAGGGTGAAGCCTTCAGGGACAGGATGTCATCTTCAGACTCTCTTACATGTCTGATATCTACTTGGTTCTGCTTCTCAAGTCCTTCGGCCCCCCCGAAGCCCTGAAGCCTTTACGGACTCAGCTGACGTCACCTAGTATGTGTTTGAGTGAGAGAGGCGACATTTCGCTTGACCTCGAGGGTGCGGGACAAAAATAATTACAAAAAACATGAGATCACACACGTTTTTGGGGAAAAAGGTTTGATAATGTCAGATCTTAAAGTGTGAGTCAGTCAATAAAAACGTTCAGAATAATGTAGAATAATAACATTAACGCAGGATTCAAGAGCGCCGTCGTCTGACTCGTCACTGTTTTAATTATTCTTACATTTTCTCTATGTTCGACGTTACAACACTAGGAACTCTGGGTAATTCTCTTAGAGCAGGGTTGGTCTGCAGCGAGGTTCAAATAGGCCCACCAGAAATATCTATATTTAAAGGTGCCGCCCGGACCATTAGCTCCATTGCTACCTGAGCTAACGAGATATTGGTAGCTACTGTTAGCAGCAATTAGCGCTAACTCTGCTAAAAATGCTTCCCCCTATTTGTTTTACTTGGACAGATGACACATTCTTACATATTTCACCTTTAAGTGATTATGATATAAATCTGCTAATGTTTGTAAGAAAAATAATGGCTCTTTAAATATGTAGAGGGACACCTTGTAGTCAGTTGGGAGTCTGGTACCAGTCTGCATTTTTTTAAAAATGTTGCACAATATGTGTTTGCGTTTGGCCCCGGACCCTGTCGTTAAGTTTCAGTTATGGCTCTCAGAAGGGAAAAGGGTTTGTTCGCCCCTGCATAAGAGCAAAGTCTGCAGAAAATGGTCATAAAGGGCTCAAAATGTCGGTGAACGAGCTGCGGCGCGCTTGTATTCTGACACATGGGGCAGCATTTACTGACCTCAGAGTGTGTGAGTGATTGTGGGCATTGGGATTAGGACCTCTCGGTGTGTTTCTCTCCTTTAGAGATCACCTGATCCAATCCCAGGAGTTCCCCGGTCACAATCAGCCCCAGCGTCTATATATAGACCGGTTCACAGCCGGTATTGGCCGGATTGATTGCGTTTCTAAGGGTGTTTGTGCCTTCCAGCCCTCCGCTGTCACCTGCACCTGTCTGTTTCTAACCCGTTTCCTCTTTAACTCCTCGCTATGTGTCTGTTCACCAGCCTTCTCGCCTCAACCCGCTGGATTTGTTTTGCCTGATTTGACTGCCCGGCAACATCCAGCTTTAAGATGCCTGATGGTGTGTCTGTGTTTGGGACCTGTTGCCGCAGACAGAAAGCGGTTTTAAGGTGTCTGTTTGGCCGCATGTCCTGGTTTAATCCTCCCCGTTAACCAGATTATTCTCAAAGCATCTGATTCTGCTTCGACCTGGCTGTAGATAAGGAAGCGGAGGTGATGAACTTTTTTTTCACGCAGGAAATTTGTTTATTTTCAACACCTGGCACGACCCAGAAAAAACAGACAAGAATCCATTTTCTGGTGTGATTTTCCCTCAGACTCTCAAAACGGCAAAATAAATCTATTCCATACTTGTTCTGAGGCAGACGCATCATCATCATCCGGTGACTGTGTTTTGGGTCAACATCAGGCGTCTCAGCCAGGGTCGATCAGCGCGCCTGTACTTAATGGATCTCTCCTCCTGCTTCACAGCCACCTTGACACAAGCCGGGTCGGATTCACATAATAAAAAGGATAACTGAGCTGCTGAGAGGTATCGAGTGCTGATGAGCAGGTTTCAGCTGACAGCTGCCAAGTCGCTGGCATCACATCATGCAGCATGTGTTGGCTGCCAGTCTTGGCAACGTGGCTCGTTTTTTTTTCCCTCCAAGGCTGTTAAGATGACAATGTGTGTGATGGGTGTGTGTATTAAGGTTACTGCAATGTTATCGCTTTTGCAGATGCCAATACTGGTTCTGGCAGTTCGACGCAGATGTTGGAGGGATAGTCGGGTCTGCTGCCAGCGTGACGGAAGGGAAAGATCCTGATATACTGAACCAGTGTCAGAATAACCTGCGGGGAGTTCTGCTTTAAAGATCTGTTCACCTGGCTGTTAGACATCCAGGCTATCGTCTACTGTCGATTAAACGATTGAGAAAATGGCCAAAATGTCTCACAGCGTTTCCCAAAGCCCAAGAAGACGTCCTCAAACGTCTCACAGCCCAAAGATATTCAGTTTACTGTCACAGAGGAGGAAAGAAACCAGAACATAATCACATTTAAGAGGCCGGAATCGAACAAATGAGTCGATTATCTGAATACTTGACAATTCATTTCATAGCTGACAACTAAACAATTAATCATGGCAGCTTCGTACTGCAGAACTCCTCCCGGTTCTGCAGAAAAACAGATTACAATGCAGGATTTTCCTTGTATTTGTGTTTGTATTCTTCCTAAAATCTCCACGTTTTAGTCTGGAACCAAAAACTTTTGCTTGTAAAGTGACTGAAACGACAATTAATTCTCCGTTGATTGACTCTCAAATCTCTAATTACTGCAGTCAATTTCATTTCAATAATGTGAGTTTTGGTGGAGAGTTTCAGTGTCACATCATTTAATTTTTGGAATTTCGTTTCACCATGGAGGGAATATTATTTGGATGGGGACCATATTTTGAAAAATATAATTATCTCTTGTGTAAAAACTGTTTTGTTTGTAGATAGATAGATAGATAGATAGATAGATAGATAGATAGATAGATAGATAGATAACTTTATTTATCCCTGAGGGGAAATTAGGTCATCATAGCAGCGGTACAAGTACAAATACAATCAAAATGTAGCAAATATAAATTTAAAAAAGTACTATATACAATATGCAAACAAAACACCAGAGTACTATATACATAAAATGCTTAAGCAGTGACAAAAATAAGATAAAATACTGAGGTAAATACAATAAATTGCTGAGCAAATTGGAACTTAAGGTGATAGATAAATTGCCAATGAATCCCAAAACAACATGGCTGTTGCAGCGTACCAGACCACCATCGCAGAGCCGCAGTTTGGTTAGTTTTAGGTAAAAAAAAAACTACTTGGTTAAGTAGAAAACATTCTGGTTTTGGTTAAAATACTCTAGTAACATCACTGTTAAGTGCATAAATTAAGTTATGTATGTGACTGTGTTGTATTTTGATTTCACACAAGACACACTCTGCAGTTTCCTGAGTGACAGTTTGTTCGACTCATCCCTCCACACCGATGTCCTCCTCTGTGAGACTTTGTCTTTACCTGACTGCCTCCTTTGCTGCGTTAATAATAACTACAGCCACTAGAGGTCGCTGCCTAATTAGCTGCTCGTCTAGTCCATCTATGTGCTCGTCTTTCTGTTGGTTTTCAGCCCTACTTAAGCCACCGTGCTCGAATTTAAATATGCATGTGATTCGGAGGCACTCAGCCGAGCTCATATAAATTAACATTCACAGCCGGCTTTAAACAATAATGTACCCGCTGTTGTTTTTGGTAGATGATCAGTATTCGCCTCACTCTCATCCACTTCCTGTGGTTTGTCTGTGCAGCTGCAACATTTAACAGTCAGACAAAAGGAAATTGGTTCCTAGCCCAAGGAGGTATCGGGGCTTACAAGGTCAGGTAGCAGCTCCTCTGCAAGATTTTTTTTCTTTATGGAGCGCTGACAGGAGCGAGCGGAGATGTTTCACCCTGCAGCGGCTCCAGGATGAGCTGAACCCGCCTCGCTCGTCGGTATCGCAGCGTAACGAAAATGAAAACACAACAATCCGCCGAATTGAAAAGTTGCCCGGCCGTGAGATATTTGACTCGTCGGAAACGATTCGACTTTATATTTACTGAAAGTTCAGAACCAGTCGACGCAGAAGTTTTGGAAGTTTTCAGTTTAGTAGGCGCAGATTGAGGTGACTCGGTGTCGTCAGTCGGACTGAGAGGCCCAGTGTGAAGGAGCAGAAACGGAAAATGATGGTTATAATTCTTGAAACTAAGAATCATTGTGTGTTCGCTGACATCGTGTTCCTACGGGAACAACACTTGATCGAGAGAGGGACATTTTTAGCGCCCTGTGTAGGGGAGGTTGAGGCGAGGTGTATTCAGTTGGTTGCACTCGATGGCACCAAATCCTGCACACTGGATCTTTAAGACTTTTTGCCTGCATCTAGGATAAAAACCCGTCAAGTCGGCACAGATCCGGACTCATCACTTCTGGTTCTGAGTCCTCACCGCAGCCCCGGGATGTTAAATATCGTCGTACTGTGTGCTCGTAGTCGGAGCAGCTTGGAGATGAGGCGGAGATGGAAGAAAAGTGATTATCCGACAGGAAACCACGCAAACACACAGCCGAATTAAAAACACACACAGGCTCTAATTATGTCTCGAACAGGAGTCGACTATTCTGTAATCTGGCTCCAGTAACAGCACTCATTAAACAAGCTTTGTCGTATTCATAATCCATTCTGAGAATCGCTTTTTAATGTATTTCTTGCAGTTAATCAACGCATTCCCGTACCTAACGACGGAGTACGTCGAGCTGACTAACGGTTTCTTTTGAGTTGACTGTGTTGCTCTCTCCGGATTCTGATGTGTTCGCTGTTTGACATCAGCGAGATAAAAGATTAATCAGTGTTTTTATTCTTTGTCTCCACCACACCCTCCCTTGTGGCGTGTCTAGATACCATGTCTGCTATTTGTGAAGCTTTTTTTTATAAATAACTGCATGTGTCTGAGGCAGAAAGCATCAAAATCTGACTGACTTCTGCTGCCCAACGGTGACTTTTGTTAAATATCTTGTAATCGGTACGACTTGTCTGGGATCAGTTGTGCAGCAGGACCTTAAAGTCTCCAAAATTATATTTTTAAATGATCCTTTTGATGCAGAAAGCTTTTGCAGATACAAGTCTTTCATCGAAACGAATCAGAGACCTGACGAGTGAAAGGAGCTCTGGTGGCAGACGTGACCGTGCGACAGCCAGATTCAGCAGATTCACTTTAAAATATTCAGTGGAAAACGATCACATGTTGCTCAATCAAACTGTTGCAGTGCAGAGGAGAGACAGACGCGTTCATATGCTGAATATTTACACATCTCTCCCTGATTCAGTGCCCAGTGAGTATTCACAGATCCGCTCCCAGAATATCCTGTTATAAATGGTGAATTTGTGCGAAGGTGTGCTCTTATATTTCTCCTCTGATCTTTGTCTTCTGAAGCGTGAACCGAGGGGCTGAGAGACTGACACGGCAGCAGCGACAACCAATCGGCTACCTCCTCCGTCCTAAGCTGTCCAATCGGGGAAAACTCCAACCGCTCAGGATTTCATAACCACGTTGCGTGTGGTGTGTCACACATGTGTATTTCATACTGTGTGTGAGGTGTGAAGTCAGGTGTCGAGTTTATAAAAATGTCATGATAACAGGAACTTACAGGCTCACCTAAGATGCAAATGATAAACTACAACACCGTTCAAACCTCATTTATTGGACCTGAAATTCTCGGTAATGCAGCTATTAAACAGATGTCAAGTAGCCACATTAAGACATGTCGTAATCCAAGTGTACGCCGCATCTAATGTATCTTATTTATGCAACTTATTTGTATACAAACAACATATATACAGCATTTCAAGACCTCAAAATTGAGACATTTACAACCAAAACTGAACAGAATCCACTTGTTTTATGCTTTTAAAACATTTCCCTTCATGATTAAGATGATATATAAATGAAATAAGGACATTTAAGGGGTAAATCAGTATGTGTTTGATCCTCGGGGGACTCTAATTATCATTAAGAACCTGCTTCTTATCAATAGTTGGATGGGAAGATCATGTTTGTGAGCTGATTAACATCAACAAAACAATCAAAACCATCAATATCTATATTGATACCTGGCTCATGGTATTGAAACCAAATATTGAGGCATTGCCCATCCATGAAAAAAGAAGCTACAGCCAGCAAACGTGAAAAAAACACTTCTGAAGTCTCATCCTGACTCCAGAGGAAACAAACGAGATAAAACATGCCAGTGATTTTATGCTCGCAGCTGGATTTTGTCACCTTCCCTCCCTCCTGCTCTAAGTCTTCGCACTTAGTTAAGATAAGCTTCTAATTTACCGTACGGATGTGAGAGAAGTATCAATCTTCTCTTCGCACTCTTGGCAAGAAAGCAAAATAATCCTATTTCTCAAAATGTCTGAACTATTCCTTCAAGGGTTTCAAATCTGTTAAGGCGCTCTGAAACAACAAACGTTTGGCAGAGAGACGAGGCACATGAGAACATGCATAAAGTCACATCGTTTGCACCGTCACTAAAAATCCACCTGGAGTCTTTCTGAAAAGAAATTCACCATCCAGTAGCATCTAACGATTTCAACAAATCCTCCACACGCTTGCAGGCAACCGAGAGAAACAGGGAAGGTCTCATTATTCACCTCTTGTTACAACCTGCTCACATGTGGCCAATAAAGAAGTGATTCATTCAGGTAAACTGCTGCAAATTGTTTCACAGAGCCCCTTCAAGGGCCGCGTGCACACATAAAGAGATCCACAAATACATTCTGCTGCGCCGATCTTCGGATGCTACCTATAAAAAGCACCTCGTTACACGTTAATACGCCTGTAAATTCAGTGTCGGTGAGTCGGTCTCTGCGCCTCCTATCCTCACTGCCCTCCACCAGGTGGAGACGCTGCACAACATTTGGCTGCCGACAGCTGATTGGAGACATTATGTAACCACAGATTTCCCCCCTGACTGCTCTGCAGCGTCACTGTGTGACCCCTTCATGGACTGTCACGTCCTCCCACAGCTCTGAGGGGGATTCGGATCAGGTCAGAGTGAGACAGCAAACATCCTCCCGGCTGTCACCGGGAAAAAAAAAATAAATAAACAATACCCGGGATGAGTGTTTTTCTGCTTGAGATGCTCATCGCATCTTAAGATCAACGCAGTCAGTGCCCACATCCGGCCTGAGCTACCAGCAGACCATCTGCAGCGAGGTCGGGGCTGATCTCCCCCGTGGGCGTGCGAGTGTTTCCTGGATTTTCTCTTACAAAACCTTTTTTTCTTGGAGGCTAAGCCGCCGGTTTTACACCATAACAAAGTGTCTTCATGATGAAATCAAAGGATTGTGGTAACAAGATAGGGGCTGTTAGAATACCACGTGAAGGGAACCGGCTTCTAAACCTGCATTATTTCTGATGTCGGCAAGGCGACTCCACTGGTTTCATAAAGAAGTTTGATTGTATTTAAGCTTATGAGAAAATGAGCCTACTTCTCACTTAGTTTATCACCTCAGTGAACAGTTTCCTGATGAGTTCATGGTCTCAACTGTTAGTTTCAACTCTTCTCCAACACAGCAGGACGTCATTTTTGTAAATAACACACCCATTTACAGTCAAATAAACCAGAGTATGTTTTAGGGGCGTGGCTACTTTGAGATCCAATCAGGATCGACCACCCTCGCCCCAAATATGGTCACTGGGCTCCAGAAGTTCAGAAGTTTGTTTCTTGGTTAATTCTCGTCTCGTTACTGATTCTGCTCCAGTTTCGAACTGAACATACGAGATGGTTTGTTACACAGAACCATCTGAAAAAGGAGCCACTAGCAACACTTTGGAAAAGGTTAGCAGAGCGCTACCACCGTCCTCTGTAGCAGCTGCTGCGCTAAACTCTAGTCAAATCTGCCGTGTTGTTCTCGTGCTGGTTGTCAGATCCGAACCGCACCTGTAGCTGCCATTAGTTCCCTCAAACGAGCGCAGTTTAAAGCCCGGCGATATGGATTTGCAATCACAGGATAACAAAGTACTAGAGTCCACCTGTTGCACCGCCATGTTTCTACAGGAGCCCAGAACGGACAAACCAGACACTAGAGCCTAGAGAGGGGCACTGAAGCTGAGGGGGAGGCGAGGGGTATCCAGTTGGTTGCGATACACAATCTTTCTTTCATATCCGGCATAAATTGAACGATACAGAGAATATTTCAGCATATTCACAGCCGGAAACTTGTGATAGTCAGACAACGATGCAGCTTTTAAACCTCGGCTGGGAAGCACAACAGCAAAAAAAAAAAAAAAAAAAGGGGGGGAACGTGGGAAA